>MU666814.1:0-37852 GCA_026770625.1 Nicotiana glauca
TAGGAGCAGCAGGACGGGTAACAGGTCTGGGTTGGGGAGCCGGGGGAAGGGTAGTAGATTGGCGACTACTTTCACTAATTTTAGCTTTTCCCTTATCACCAAATATTTTTTTCAATGAAAATGTCATATTAATTACAATTATGCAAACTAAAACACACAAAAATATATTCTTAAAAATTAAGAGTTGGAACGAGTTTACCGAATTGCCGAACAACTTCTTGAAAATNTCACAAATTTGCAATAATAAAATAAGCAATTATAGAAGAGAAATTAGATTTAGATTGAGAGAGATTGAGAGAGATTGATGAATTGGTGAGTAAAAATGAAAGAATGAGGGGGTATTTATAGTTGAAAAATGGGAAAAAGTGTAATTATATAAAATTTGGGGTTACAATAAAGTTTGGAGGCCAAATGGCTATTTTTTAAAGTGGCCAACGGATAAAATATACCCCCAACGGCTAGATTTTAAAAATCTAACCGTTGGTTTTTTGTTTTTTTAAAAAAATTTTTTTTTTTTTAAAATTAGCCGTTAGGCCCGTTAGGATCGGCCCAGGCCCGCCAACCGGTCCCGGGCTTAGCGGTCCCGGGCTTCGTGGGCCTACCCATTGTAACCGGCCCTTCACGGACCTAGTGCACCATTAGGCCCAGGATTTTTAGGACCGGCCCGCCAGGAACGTTTGGCCCGTTTAGCCCGCGGGCCCGGTCCAGGACCAGCCCACCATATAGCCTTACCTGTACCATGGTGTTTGCCGCTAAGTATTGACATTTGCTCTAAATCTGGCAGACTGATGTTTCAGGAAACTGGCCATCAGGACCAATCTCGAGTACTTGGGTACCGAGATCTTCATCTTTCAGCAGTATTTGGCATCTCCCAAGTTGTCTCAAAATCTGGTACGGTGCATATGATTGGATGCTTCTGAGTCCCATCAAGAGGAAGTGAGACCTGGTAGCTGGCATATATACAATCTCATCTATAGGCAACCATCCAAATGTCCATTCTATTTGGCTATCGGTGACAGAACGGAGGTGTGATATCCATCCGGTGACCTCCTCTGGCAAGTTGATCCCCTCAATCCTTGTACAGAATTCTTCTATGCAGGTTTTCTTTGTTGACCCATAACATATGAATTGCGGACGATGGCATAGGTGTTCAATCATCCACATTTGCAGCAATAAGTTACACCCTTCAAAGAAATCTCTTTCGGCTTTACAGGCCGTGAGAGCACGGAAGATTTCAGCTACTATCATGGGTGCAAGGGTGCTTTTGGGCTGGGTAAGTAAGGTTCTGACAACCCCGGCTATTTTTATGTCAATATTTCTATCTTTCCTAGGGAACACTAGAAGTCCAAAGAAGACCACCACGAAAGCAAAACATCTATGCTCCTCCCATTTATGGCGGTTTCCTTTGCTACAGATTTTGTTTGTCGGGTTGTTAAACCCCCTTATGTGGCCATATCTCTAGTATATGAATTGTGGATTGCAAAAACCAGCTGCCAAGTCTGTGCTATGGACCATCCTGCATATCTTCAGTGAGTCTAAGAAACTGTGCACGGCGACCTCTCTCGGAGCAACTATGTACTGGTGCCTTAGAGGAAATTTAGGACCCCCAATATATCCAGTTATTTCTTCCAAGGTTGGGGTGATCTCAAAATCTGAGAAACGGAATACGTTGTGGGCCGGGTCCCAGAATGTCACCAACGCCTTTACAATATCTCCCCTAGGATTAATTTTTAATAAACCAGTGAGACCTCCCAAGTGCAGATTAACCTTATCTTGCCCTGATTTGCCCAGATCATTTCACCACATATGCAACTCTAGAGGGATCCAGTTCATGACTGTTATTGGCAATTCTCGTTTCGTGCTCATTCTTCACATTTATTAGGGTGACTTCAGTTAAAGGCAATCAAGACTTATTTTGACTGAAAAATTTTATCACTATTTCAAAAATTTATAGGAATGTCCAACTTTGCCAATACGACCTTTTAGAACTTCAATGAAGTAGATTTAAAGGTTGTTTTTGCTAATCGGCCAAAAATTTTGAGAAATGAACATAGGCGGTTGTTCTTTCCAAAACGGCCTTTCGGCGCCCCTTCGGGGATGTTTGGCTATTTTAGATAAGAATGACGTCACCTTTACTTCTGGCAAAACTAATGACCTTTATGTACCCCTAATTATATTTTTCAATTTCAAAAAAAATAGTTGAGCCCGATGGGGGTTGCTTACGTATCCCACATCCGGTAAGAATCAAACATACGTAGTTCTGCCGGACTTGACGGAAATAAAATCAACTATTTTTCAAAATGGAAGCCGAAAATTCTAGCGGAGCTTTGCTATCCTCTTCAAATCTTGATTTTTCCTGAAAAGAATAATTATTCAATTTTTTTTTTCAAATTATTTTTCTTTTCTCTTTTTTTTTTCATTTTTCTTTAATTCTCCTCTCATTATTTTAAAAGCCGGTCAACACGCAACTCCGTAGCAAATGAATGCACAAGTAGCAAGTAGGATGCATCAGGACGATCTTTCATTTTGTGTACACCTGTTCTAGACAGACCGAACCCCAGTGTTGAGTCTCCGTGGTCAAATGCACATGATGCAAATAAAGCGAACCTACTAGAGATATCCAGCATGAGGTTTGTTCTGCTAGGTTAAAATCTTATTGGAGAAAGTATCTAGACTGGCTTACTCGAGTGGACAACTCGAGCCGAGGAGGGTTATTGTACCTGTAGTATTACTTTCTGGCTTAACTGGCGGTGCTCCCCACCTATAATTTTAAGAAGACTTAGAGTGGGTGCGTGAGAAGACAGTTTATATGCACTGTTAAAATAATATCAAATTGGTAAAAGCATCAGTTTGCACATTAAACCCAACATGTAAAAATATCAGAAAATAAAGAAAGCCAAATACAACAATTATTCCAAGCTCAAATTCTTGAACCCTAAACCAGTGATTCTGGGTCAGCTATCCCTAGAAGAGTCGCCAAAGCTGTCACACCTCCTTTTTACACATCCGAAGAGGGATATAATAAAGTGGAGTTTTTCCAATTAAAGGACAATCGAATTAGGATTATTTATTAAAGATTCAAAGTCGCCACTTGGGATATTTATGGTGTCCCAAGTCACTGGATCAAAATCCCAAATCGAGGAAAAGAATGACTCTGTTTAACAGTCTGCGAATCAGAAATCTGAGTAAGGAATTCTATTAATCCGGGAGAAGTTGTTAGGCAATCCCGAGTTTCGTGGTTCTAGCAAGGTCGCTTAACTGTTATATTTGGCTTAATTATCTGATTTTAAAATAATTATGAACTGCATGCAAATTTTAGACTAACAATTTCCCTTAATTCAAATGAATCATTAACAACATTCACTCTTTTAAGCACCATGGATTTAGTACGACACAACAACATCACGAGCTGACTCAACACATAAAAAAACTCTTTCTACTACCTTGGTCATTGTGGAACCTAAACTCATACATCCTCAACTCTCCCTAAGAAAACCTCACCTTTAAGATTGTAGCACTCAGAATGAGGATAGTGGAAACACACTCATCTCTCTCAAAGAAAGGTCACAAGTCCGGCTCTAAGTACCATAAGCTTGCCCCTTATGTGAGTCACCAATAATGTAAGCTTCATTCAACTCAAGATCATATAGGGCTTTTGTGGAGAAGTTGTGATGGCTTTTGGTTGAGGGTAGCAAATGTTTGGTCTAAGTAGGTTCCATCTTCCCTTTAGCACTTATTTTCCTTCGTTTTGGCACATATTCTCTTGACTTTTTAAGTCATTTAACTTCTTTCTAATGGGATAGAGAGACACAGTCATTGTTTCTTGTTCATTTCAAACCTTTTTCTCCTTTCTCAACTTTGCACACCTTTCATCTCTTTACTTTTATTGAATTCCTTCATTATTTTCTACATTGATCATTCTTTTTGTCTTTTTGATTTTCTTTCTTTTTCATTGCCTTTAATTTTCATCATTTTGTACCTTTTACCATTTTGTTGCATTCCTCGTCTCTTCCCCCGAACTTCTGCTTTTGCCTTGTGCTAAGGAATGATCGGGTTCCATGAGAGGTATTTTTAGAATGGGTAAAGGCTTGTATCGTGGTTTCTGAAAGAAAAAGTTCTATGGCTCAATAGGGTTGACTAGGAATATTATCATTTGTAGACCATGGAAGTGTTCAAGATGTCATTCGGATCAAGGAGATCCTATAATCACATCTCAAGTCAAATTACACTTAGGATTTTTCCTAGACAAATATTCAGGGGAAGTTCTAGACTAATGGATCGGGACTTGGACTTGCAATTCAAATTCTCACCACACAAGCTATGAGATTTCTAAAGAAATAGAGTCGAGGGCCCACAAAAACCTTAGCTAATATTTGAGCAACACAATGGTCCCAAAAAACCTCTTGATAATTATCGGCCAACACAAGAGTCTCAAGGTCACAACTTTCACCATCCTATACACAATAATTTGTTTTTGACCATAGGATCAAAGGCAAATGTGTTAGGCTCAAGTGAAGCTTTGCTTGAGGCACCCTTACCAACTAGCTGTCAGATCTCCTTTTTACACACCCGAAGAGGGATATAATAAAGTGGAGATATTCCAATTAAAGGACAATCAAATCGGGATTATTTATTAAAGATTCAGAATCACCACTTAGGAGATTTATGGTATCCCAAGTTACCGGATCAGAATCCCAAATCGAGGAAAAGAATGACTCTGTTTAACAGTCCGCGAACCAGAAATCTGAGTAAGGAATTCTATTAACCCGGGAGAAGTTATTAGGCAATCCCGAGTTTTGTGGTTCTAGTACGGTCGCTTAACTGTTATATTCGGCTTAATTATCTTATTTTAAAACAATTATGAACTGCATGCGAATTTTAACTTTTAACCGCTTTCATTATTATTTTTTAAAGAGAATTGCAACGTTATTAAAACACGTCTCGAGCCACGTTACATAGATGCACCCGTGGTTTTTAATATATTTTAATATCGTTGAATTTTGGTTTTGAGGCACATAAATATGCATCCGAATTTAGGAAAGTAGTATTATAAAACGTGCGCCTAAAGCAACTACGCATTTGTTTTTTTGCGAGGGCCATGGAATTTGCTAAATGGCATGACTTGGAATCTAAGGATCAATTCAAGATTAAATAAAATGAGGACCACTCGATTGTTATTTTTTTTGTTTTGCATGGCACACCTCAATCTATTCTAATTTTCAGAAGAGAGTATTAGTCACATTTGGAGGGTCATAAACTATGTTTTGCCTAAAATGGCACACCTCCAATCTACCCTTTAAAAGAATACCTAATTAATTAAGGACAAGGTTTAAGGGGATTACAATCATTCCAAAATGGAGACCAGACTTGATCCATTTAATTGAATAGACTGCCTAAAGTGGAAATCACAAAAAATGACCATGGTAAGCCAGGTTTACTTTGACTTGAAGCATGCCCAAATGCCAACGGAGCAGGTCCAAATTGAATGTGAAAAAGGGCAGGGCATTATGTTCAAGAAATCACATAAAGGAAGTATTTAATTTAAAGAAAGATGCCTTGACAACTGATTTCAAATCTGCAGAGATTCTTACTTGAATTAAATGACCACAAAACTAAAACACCTAATGTCACAGAATATACATGTTTATTCAAAAAAACATGTAATCATATAATCAATTCTCGTGTTCTCACAATATTTCCCAAATTTTGAATTTAAACTAACATTCAAACAAAATAGCAAAGCTTTGAAGTACGTAAAGGAATCAGTATCACTATAGGTTAAACTCTGGGTTAATTCTACACCTCATGAACAATAGACGTTCGATTATCACAAATAGATCAAAATACTATAGAACTACAAGATTCACGCACACTAGAACAATGGTAGGACCCGATAGTACCCTCAGCTAACCTGAACTACAAACTAAATCATATTGCTGAGATTAACAAATACACTGTTCTTCAGTGAACTTAAGCACTCATCACTTAAGGAAATTAAGTTGAGGGAGGGATGAACTAAGAGCCAACATGCAAATCATTTCGAGTAATAGTTACAAACCGATTATAAACCTAAATTGAACAAAAGGGCTGCAGTAAGCAAAACAAAACAAATCTTATAGCAAACTGAACAGACTCTCATGCTTCAACATCTTCGCATCAATTTATTTTCACCAATTTTTATTTCACAACCAACAAGGTTACAAGAGGTGTACCTGGAAGTGGAAAGAAACATAATCGAAGTTGTGAGTCACAGAATAGGGGTTAGCAACAGCAGTAGAGCAGCAGAACTGCTCTCTAATTCAATGGAACAGTGATTAAACAGCTCAAACCCAGGCAAATGCAGTTAAGACAAACCCAAAACAAGCTTCAGATGCAACCAACCAGTAAATACCAGATATGACCTCGATGACCAAACCTCAAACCATCTCAGAGGCTAGAACAAGAAGAAATAATGATCCAGGGGAAGAAAATTTCAACTTGCAAAGCCAAATATCAATGAAACTGTAGATCTGGCCTGTATTTCTGTATTTTCCTCTCTTTTCCCTCAAATGTTCTCAATGTATATTCTGTACATTAGTGTATATCAGAATGTCCCATTAAAATCTATCCTAGTATTTGGTTTTATAGGCATATTAGAAAAGAGAAGGCTTCCCTTTTCAAAGACAGGTTGCCCTAGCTTAAAATAAATCCTAGTGGCTGTCATTTCCACTTAGGACTATCTAGGAATGGAGTCTTATAATTTTTATATTCTAAAGTTCTAAAATGTAGTGTATATCTACTGTAGAGCAGGTTGTCCACTTACTTTTGGACAGCTAATGTACTTATTTAAATATTTATACATTCATTAAGGGTCTTTGTATCTTTCAACAAATGTATTTAGTTGCCTGAACATGCTGTCCATTTTATTTTGGACAGTTACTCTTTATTTAAAATTTATTTCACGTCTTTTTATGCCTTTTTGGATCTGATTCCCTAATTATATACCCTTTCATGTACTCTTGAAATTTAAAGCAGTGAATGGACAGCCTGCTAACTTTAAGATTGGACTCTAGTTATTATCTGACCACAATTAGTCAACTCTAGTTCTATTTCTTAGATGACTATTAGTTAGTCTTTACTGTGTATTTAAACAACTCTTTTAGGTTCAATCCTAAATCTGAAAGTTTTAGGAGTTATTGGTTTTTTTTTTAAATATTCTAATCTTAGGTCTTAGGCTTAGCTGAGTTAGGTTCCTAGGATTAATTCTCACTCATGATCCTTAGTTTTCAAAGGTATTACTGATTCCACAAATGATTCATCAAATTGTTAAACCAAATAGGTCAGAGTGAAGTCAATTCATCCAGAAAATAGAAGACAGATTAAAAGATTTGAACATTCGAGCATGATTTATGAGGGTAAACTAAAACAGGATCAGTTCTAAGTCCTATAAATGCAGGTGACTCATCTAAATTCCAAAACTATACTCTGTCATTTTGAGTATTCAAAGAGGAATCGATTTAAGCGTGTGAGTAAACCAAATCAATATACTAGTCAATTACTCAAGACATGAATTAAGGGTATCAAACATACAAATACTAAAGGCAGTACAATTTGAAATTGGCTATTAGGTAATGAACCATATTCAGGTTTCGAGCTATACTAGCACATATAAACAGAGAAAAAAATAAAAGAAGGAGGGACAGTTTATTATAAAAAAGAAGAAGAGAAAACTAAGAACAGTGGCTGACTTTAATTTTATTCGTGCCATGAACGAACAAAAGGTGTAGAAACATGTAAGAAGACAAGAAGGTCACCCATTTGAAGTCTTGACAAAACTCGGACGGCTTATCGGAATTTGGACGGACTCCGATGGGTTTGATAGCTCTCGTTGAGTGCTATTGACTCATGTAGGTCTGAACCATTAATTAGCTCCAAGTTGACTAATACTGATTTTCTAGGTTTATCAGTTCTTAGATTTGAAATTACTCTAAATTGGTTAAAACTAGATTAAAAAAATATAAACCTAGATTAATTCTTGATCAAATTATATTAAAACACTAATTAATTCCAAATTACAGTCATCACTAATATTTAAATACCAAATCACACCATTAAACACCAAAAATGCAAAGTGTATTATTTTTTATGTTTTTCTTCATTTTATAAAGATAAGTTATTTACTATTTATCTCAAAAATTATAAAATTAAATCCTTAATGAAAATTCAACCAATTTTTGTATTTTTTTCCATTAGTTTAGAAAGAATAAACATGCATAGACAAATACAACGAATAGCAGAAAATACTGCGAAAATTCACAAAATTGCACACAAAGGAATTCTTTGGGAGTAATTCATGTGAGGCAAAACTTATGTGCTCACACTAGCTACTACAAAAAAACAAATAGACTTAGACCTTTAAGAAGGTTGTCATGCCATCCATCATTGGGAAGAGCCACCCGGTTCACACAAATTCCACTTTTGAAAAGAACTATGGCATTAAGAAAACCAAAAGCTTATTGCACGCAAAAACTTAAAACAAGAAGCTACGAACCTAGGCCTGGACTGAATCTTGGGCATGTACTGGAATCTGGGGCTGGCTAGAGGAACCTCCCTGCGGGTCCTCCTACTCTATAATGGCATTATCAGTACGGGGAAGCACCCTCTTCCTCTTAGTTGGCCTCTCTGTCTCCTAGTCCAGCTAGGGATGGGCTACTAGAGTCGGGTCATGCAACAAAAGATATAGAGGTAAGTGATTAGCCTTCAACCTCTCTACTTCCACCCTTAACTCTTTCACTGACTCCTTGGATGCCCGAGTCTTACTTAGTTTTTTAGCTTCTTTGGACAAATTTGTTAATGCTTTTCCGTGTGAGCCCACAACGTCCAATATTTACTATTGGTTCTCCAGGAGCTTCGTTTAGTTCTCCAGAAGCTTTTTGATGTGGGCAATGTTCATCTAAAACTCCTTTATAAAGTACTCATTTGCATCCTCCACATGGCCGATGAAATAACCCCAGCCTGCTCTCTCTCTAAACTGCCTCAACATATTGGGGTTGTGAGATAAAAGATCACGTGTGATGAATTTCCACTCCGTTATTAACTTCCTCTCGGGCCACCATTCCTTGAATTTTTGGTAGGACACTTCACTCACAAACCTACCTTCCCATGCCTCTGGATTCCTGGTTCTCTCTACCCCCCCCCCCTACTTGGGGCTCACCCCCTCCTACTTCTTCTTCTTCTTCTACGAGACCCTCACCAGATAGCGAAGCTATAGGTGAGGTAGAATATTCATTGTCACTGCCTGCAACTCAGCCCTCATACGACTCAGAAGATATGTGCACTGATGCTTGGGCAGTGGGAGAGGCCGGAGGTGTATCCCTCAATCTGTTCCTCTTCGTCAGTCAGCAACATACTCTGGCATGGAGTCTGAGTCAGATGCCTCCAGGGAAGGCTCATATTCATTTCTTGATTGGTCAATAGCTCTGTCAGCTGCCTTTATGAGCCTTCTAGTGTTTTTGATGTTTTGCCGGGCTTGCGGGGTCAATCTAATCATGCCTCGTCCGAAACCCTGGGAGGAATCTCCTTTCCCTGACTGTTTATCACCTTGACCTCGTGATTTAACCATTATCTGCAAGGAACATTAATTTGAGATTTATTAGTATCATCAGAATCAGTGAAATAATTGCAGAATAAAATTACAAACATTCAGAAATTGCAGACCGTGGACCATAAAAAATAAAGTGCGGCCGCAAAACCGCTACTGCGGGCCGCACAAAACACATTGCAGCCCACACTAATGTGGGGATCAGACTATCCACTCTCTTAATCTATGCATTGCTGACCACAAAAAATGCATTGCGGTCCACACTGAGATACTACACATCGTACAAAATCCATTGCGGTCGCGGTCCTCACTTTTCAGCTTTCAGAATTTTCATCGCTGCGGTCTACACAAAATAACATTGCGGACCGCACAGAAGCATTGCAGACCGCACAAAATCCATCGCGGTCCGCGGTGAGCATTCAACAACAATACCAACTTAGGGTTCAAATTTTTCACGACTTTAGTCCAATTTTTTCACCTATTATTCATCCCCTAGGTGTTAAAATAGTGTTTTAACTAATTAGTCCTAATATAAACATGATTAACCAAACCTAGAATTGAAAGAAAATGGGAAGAAAAAGAAGAAAAATAAAAGCTAAAAGAAAATAGAAAAATTAAACAACTAAGAAGGAATTAAAGGTACCAGAAGTGAGATGCAATGTTGATTAATCAAGACTTAGCAGTTGAATTCGTGCAATTAGAGGGATGAACAACGATTTTTTTTTCTTTTGAATGCAATGCATCGAAAAGTTCAAATTGAGGGCCTCAGGTCCTATTTATAAAAAAAAGACCTAGGGCCTATCTCACCTACCCACCGCGGACCGGCAAAAATGGCACCCCGGTCTGTGGTACTCAGAAACAAGTGACATTGGGAAGATAACCACTGCGGACAGCAGAAAATGCAATGCGGCCGCAGTGCAGTCCGCCACGGACCACACAAAATGCATTGCGGTTATAGTGGAAAACTTCTGAGACTCCTCATTTTGTATCAATCAACTCTGCAGTCCGCATTGAAATTTTGCCCCCGCACTAAGGCCTTCTCGGCTGCACAAAATGAAGTACGGTCTACATTGTAAACTTCAGAGAGTGATCACTTTTCCAAACTTGGTCCTGCACTGCATCAAAACAATCCTACAACATCTCACAACCTGTCAGTCCAAAAATAAATCCTACACTAAGAAGAGAATCAAAGAAAAACAAAAAGAAATACACATGGGTTGCCTTCAAGAAGTGCCTAATTTAACGTCGCGGCATGATGTAGGTTACCATCAAATCACTTTAGATGGAGCAGTGCCACCATGTGGCTGTCATCAATCTTGCCCAGGTAGTACTTGACCCTGTGTCCATTAACTCTTAAAATCTCCCCATTTTTGTTCTTTAATTCAAGTGCACCAAACAAAGTCACAAACACCACTTCAAAAGGTCCACTCCATTTTGACTTAAGCTTTTACAGAAACATACGTAATCGAGAGTTTAACAAGAGAACCAAATCACCCACTTTGAACTCCTTGCCATGAGCATATTTATCATGAATGTACTTCATCTTGTCCTTGTACAAGGACGAACTGGAGTAGGCATGGAATCAGAATTCATCAAGTTCATTAAGCTGCTCCACAAAAAGATTTGCTACCACATCCCATTCAAGATTCAGCTTCATCAAAGCCCACATGGCCTTGTGCTCTAACTCAACCGGTAGATGGCAAGCTTTCCCAAACAACAACTGATACAAAGACATATCAATCGGAGTCTTGTAAGAATTCCTATAAGCTCATAGAGCATCATCTAACTTCTTTGACCAATCGGATCTATTTGCATTGACCGTCTTTGACAATATACTATTTATTTCCCTATTTGAGACTTCAACTTGGCCACTCGCCTCAGGATGATAAGTGTCAAAAGCACTATTAAAAAAATGAGATGCCCCATCACTTATGATTGCACGAGGAGTGCCAAACCATGTAAAAATGCTCTTCTTCAGAAACACAACAACACTCCGGGCCTCATTGTTGGGTAAAGCCACGGCTTCAACCCACTATGAAACATAGTCAACCGCCACAAGAATGTATGTGTTTCCACACGAACTAACAAGTGGGCCCATAAAATCAATGCCTTGTACATGAAAAATATCAACTTCAAGGATGGTATCAAGAGGCATCTCATCTTTCCTTGAAATTCCACCCGCTCTTTTTCATTCGTCACATCTCTACACTAGTTCACTTGCATCTTTGTGCAAATTTGGCCAATAAAACCCATAACTAAGAAATTTGGAAGCCATCCTTGTCCCTCCATGATGGTCACCATAGGGAGAGGAATGACAAGCCGCTAAGATACTTAATTGTTCCTCCTCCGGGACACACTTTCGGATCACACCATCCGTTAAAATCTTTAACAAGTAGGGCTCATCCCAATAGAAATCCAAACTATCCCGTTTGAGCTTCTTCCTTTGGTTAGAAGAGAGCTCACACGGGATTATACCAATCCAAGGAAATTACCAACGTCCGCAAACCATGGCATACCATTCACCGACACCGAAAGGAGTTGTTCATCGGGAAATGAATTCGTTGATCTCTAGGCCATCACGTGGCCTCCCCTCCTCCTCCAAGCGGGACAAGTGGTCCGCCATTTGGTTTTCACTACCCTTCCGGTCCACAATCTCCAAATCAAAATCTTGAAGTAACAAGACCCATCGCATCAGTTTAGCTTTGGAATCCTTCTTCGTCATCAAGTACCGGAGTGCGTCATGATCGGTCCTTGGCACTCATGAGATATAGTAAAAATTTCTCCTTCGCGAACACAATAGACAAAAGCTCTTTCTTGGTCACCGTGTAGTTAACTTGAGCATCTTTCATTATCTTTCTCACATATTACACTAGATGAAACATTTTGTTCACTCTTTGACCCAAAACCACCCCAACTGCAACACCGCTCGCATCACACAAACTCCAATTGGGTGCGGTGATAATATGAATGGTAGTCAACTTGTGCTTGAGAAGTTCAAAGGCTTGCATACATCTCTCATCAAACATGAACTTGGAATCTTTATCCAATAACTTGCATAAGGGATTTACTACCTTCGAAAAGTCTTTGATATATCTCTGGTAGATACCCGCATGCCCAAGAAAACTTCTAACTCTCTTTACAAAGGTAGAGGTAGGGAGCCTTGAAATCACATCAATTTTTGCTTTGTCCACCTCTATACCATGCTTTGAAATTTTATGCCCAAGAACTATGACCTTTTCAACCATTAAGTGGGATTTCTCCCAATTAAGAACAAGATTAGTTTCTTCACAACGGGCCAACACTCTATCAAGATTTTTCAAACATCCCTAAAATGAATCACCCACAACACTAGAGTTGTCCATGAACACCTCCAAAATATCTTCCACCATATAGGTGAAAATGGCCATCATACACCACTGGAATGTAGCCGGTGCATTACAAAACCCAAAGGGCATCCTAGAAAAGGCAAAGGTGCCATATGGACAAGTGAATGTGATCTTATCCTGATCATCCGGCGCAATCAAGATTTGGTTGTATCAAGAATACCCATCTAAGAAACACTAGAACGAACGCCCAGCAAATCGATCTAACATCTGATCAAGAAAAGGCAATGAAAAGTGATCATTGCGGGTCACTTTATTCAACTTGCGGTAGTCCATGCATAGCCTCGACCCGATGACAGTCCTTGTTGGAATCAACTCATTCTATGAATTTGTAACCACGGTCATGCCACCCTTCTTCGAAACACATTGCACTAGCTAAGTACAAGAGCTATCAGAGATAGGGTACACAACCTCAGCATCCAACCACTTGATCACCTCCTTTTTCACAACTTCTTACATTGCCTCGTCCAACCTCCTTTGATATTCCAAGGAGGGCTTTGCATCATCTTTGAAAATAATCTTGTGCATAAAGAATGCGGGCCCCCGAATATTAGCTAAGGTCCATCCAATTACCTTTTTCTACTTTTGGAGCACCGTCAATGTGGCATCAACCTACATGGTAATAAGGCAAGAGGAAAGAATAACTGGTAAAGTTGAACTAGGGCCTAAGAATTCATACCTAAGGTGTGGAGGCAATGTCTTCAATTCCAACACCAGAGGTTCTAAAGATCCAAAGAGAGTTTCCTAGGATCATAAGAGTAAGAGCCCATTCCATGTAATGCATTCACACACTCCACTCGGCCCTCATCTTCATTGACATCAAGATTCAACAATTCGGTCTCTAGAGGGTCTTCCACATTCATCATTGCACTGGTATCATCAACTATTACTGTCGTGACAAGGTCCACAAAAGAGCACACCTCAAAACTGTTGAGCTGCTTCATTGCCTCACACACATGAAAGACCACTTTCTCATCAGCTACCCGAAAGGTGAGTTCCCCTACTTCCACATTAACTAAGGCCTTCCCAGTAGCAATGAAAGATCTTCCCAATATTATTGGAACATCATAATCTTCCTCACAATAAAAAATCATAAAATTAGCTGGCAAGATAAACTCGAATAAGGATATCATCAATAATACCTAAGGGTCTCTTCATCGTTCTATCTGCCATTTTCAATCTCATGGAAGTCGGCTTCAGTTGCCAATACCCAACGTATTAAAAACTAAGCAGGGCATCAAGTTGATACTTGCCCCCAAATCACATAGAGCCTTAGCAAAGTCCGCACTCCCAATGGTGCAAGGAATGGTGAAAGCACCGGGATCTTTTAGCTTTAGGGACATTGAGTTCACTATTACACTGACTTTGTGTGTCATCATGATAGTTTCACAATCCATGGATCTTTTCTTTGTCACCAAGTCCTTCATGAATTTAGCATATCCCAACATTTGTTCTAGAGACTCTACCAAAGGCACATTAATGGATAAGCTCTTTATCATATCAATAAATTTTTTAAACTGATTCTCGTTTTTCTGCTTTGCGAGCCTTTGAGGATAAGGTGGAGGTGGCCTTGACAAAGGAGCTTTCGCTTTAGGTACAGTCGTTTCCGGCATGTCTATTGTGTGTTCCCTAGACTGGTTCACGTCATTCTAAGTCTCCACCTCGGCATCTTGGATATCAATCTTCACTTCCTCATTCACGTTCTCATCAACCACATTTTCAACCGCAAAAGGAATCTCATCTTCTTGCAACTCAATTTCATCACTCAAAATTTTTTTTTGCTTGGAGGCATTCACATCACTGCCTCTTCCACTTCTTGTAGTTACCGCCATAACATAATTGTTCCCACCCTTCGGGCCAACTACTGTATCACTTGGTAGAGCCCCCTTAGGACGAGTATTCAAGGATTGTGAGATTTGGCCTAATTGAACCTCCAAGTTTCTGGTTGAGGTATTATGAGAAGCCAACTGAGCATCTGGTTCCACATTCTTTTTCATCATCTGTTCAAACATCATTTCAATTCTCCCCATTTCATTGTTGGAATAACTAGTAACTTGGGATGGAAATGGGGATGGATTGTTCGGTTGTTGATACATCGGGGGCCTTTGAAAGGCTTGCTCCTAATTTCCCTGACTGTCATTGTTCCAACCTCCCTGATTTTTGTTACCGCCCCAATCGTTGTTGTTGCCATTCCAATTACCCTGATTGTTCTAATTATTATTCTAATTGCCCTAATTGGAATTTTAGTTGTTGTTCCCCCAATTACTATTCCCTTTTGTTGTTGATTGCCCCAATTGCCTTGACATCTCCATTGTTTTTGGTTGGAAGAATTGCCCCTTTGGCCTTGATAGTTGTTTACATAATGCACATCTTCATTCTGCCCATCATATTGATTCGAACTCCCTCGATTCTGTTAACCTCTTTGTCTTCTTTCTTTCACTAGAATGTTTACACCCTCCATAGCATTTACTTGGCAAGGATTTTGAACCTGTTGTAACTGTGTCTTATCTAAATGGTTCATTGTTGTTGTCTATTCTACTATAGCTTTCCCATGATCATGTAGCTCTTTGTACAAGTGAGTGACCGAGGGTTCACCCTAGGGCACATTGGCTCTACTTTGCCAAGCGAAGGAAGTGTCAGCCATCTCGTCAAGAATATCACTAGCCTCATATTATGACAACTTCATAAAATTACCCTCAGCAAGTTGGTTCACTATGCACTGGTTTGTTGTGTTAATGACCGGTAGAAAGACTATTGGATCTTTTCCTTAGTTATATCATTATTGGGACATTCCTTTACCATAGTTCTATATCGCTCCCAAATCTCATGTAATGGTTCGATGGGCTTCTCCTTGAAAGCTAAGATTCCATCTCTCAATGCTGCCATGTGCCCCGGCGAGAAAAGCTTTGCAATGAACTTATCTGCCAAATCATCCCAAGTAGTGATGGAATTGTTGGAAAGTTGCTCAAGCCAATCCAATGCCTTCCCTCTAAATGAAAAAGGGAAGAGTCTCAACCGAAGTGCATCCTCCGACACATTAGTTTTCTTGCTCCCCCAACAGGTATCAACGAAACCCTTGAGATGTTTGTAAGCATTCTGATTGGCAGCTCCCGTGAAATACCCACACTGCTCCAGCAATGTCAGCATCACATTGGTAATTTGAAAATTGCCTACTCGGATACCGGATGGGACAATTGCACTAGCATAGACTTGGTTGTGAAGCACGCGAGGAGCCACTCTTGGAGGTTCTAGGGAAGGGTCTTGAATATTATCATTAGCCTTACGCCCTCTCCTTTTAAGGTACAATTGGGACCTCATCATCAATGTTGTCATCTACCTCCTACCCCGGCGGAAGATCTCCAAAAGGTGCATTGTTTGTTGCCATTTTGTACCAGAAGTTGTGACACACACAAATTAGTAACACCTAAGGAAAAAAGAACAATACACAAAACTATTTATATAGATAGCCAAAACCATTAGCTCCCCGATAACGACGCCAAAAAGTGATTTATGGCCAACCTTGCACTACTACAAAGTAGCGAGAGTGGTCGAAGCAGTTTTTACCTGAGAAGGTCGGGATTGATTTCCACATGGAGCTAGAAATGGGAATTTGGTTCCTATCTAAATTGGAGTTGCGTAATTGCTCTTAATTGCTCTTCCAAACATCATGGGTCTTTTTATTACTTCTAATATTATTCTAAGAAGATGCTAAATTAAGCTAAATTAAGCTAAGGGTATGTTACTAAAAAAGTTTTCTAAATAGTTAAGAAGGCACTAGCTAAGTGACTTTCTCCTAGGTGGATACTTTATGAATTCTCGAGTCCAAGGAAAGATTGTCATGTTGGGGATTACGATATAACCAACGCACCAAACTTCTCACTCTATACCTCACGGTAGTTTGAGTGGTTTTGCCCTAAGTGACTTTCTCAAGACCAATTGGGTATGATAATTTGTGCAAGAAATTTAAGTTCAAGTTGGGTATTACTATCTCTAGGTTTAATCCTTTAATTGGGGCTATCAATCTCTTGAATACGCCCCAATTCCTTGTTGAATTAATTTTCCTAGACTCAAGTTCTCTTTCTCAAGAAGAACCCATGTCAAATAGGCACAAATTAGTGTTTGCAACCACTAATTCACTCATGGAAAACATAAATTAGTCCAAATATCAAACAACCATAGAAATTCAAGCCCTAAAACTCAAGACCCATCAAATATCCACGCTAGGGTTGAACCACAACCCTAGATAAAGGGTCTAGCTACTCATGATAATAGAAAAAAACTGATAAAGAGATGAAGAAAACCCCATAATATTTAATTACAAGCTAAGACTGGAAGATTCAATGATAAAACTACTCTAAAATTACTCAAAATGGTCAAAAACCCTTGTTCACGAGTACAGGTCAAAGTCAGAATACAACTGAGGACCTAAAAATGGGAAAAGAAATTATTTATACTAGGCCAAATTTTCTGGAAAAAAATGCCCCTGCGAGGGTAGCGCAGTCCGCACAAAATCGAGTGTGGCCACAGTGAGGCTTCTTGGCTTTAATCTCTGCTCTCTGAACTTGGCCACCGTGGGCCGTGGTGGCTTCTGTTGTGGTCCGCACAAAAAGTGTTACGGACCATATTGGCATTAAGCTCCACATCTTCAATTCTCTAAACTCCTTCTTTGCGGATTGACAATATCAAGTGCGTACGTGGTAAATCCATTGCGTTCCACATAAATTGCTTTGCGGCAGCATTGCTTGAGTTTTCAAAATAAGCATTCTTTTAATCTCTTCACTACGGACTGCACCAAATGGAGTGCGGCCACAGTGGACCTATTGCATTGTGCTTGGACTTGTTCTTGGTACTTATGCATGTTTCACTCCTTTTTGAGCTATTTTTGACGAATGGTCGCCTTGTTGACCAAACCCTGCAAAAACGTACAACATGTAAGCCTTTGGGACTATTTTGTACACCTTTTTAATCAAAACTCAAGGAAGAAGGAGTGTAAAATGTATCATAAACCCTAGTTATCATAGATCTATACTAGATATACATGATAAAAAACTTATACTTAGAGTGGGTGAGGAGACGGTGACGTTTGAGATGAATGTAGCAATTGCAATAAAAAAGAAGAAGCCAGTTGCAAGTGTTGAGTGGAAGGTGAAGAGTTCAAAAGAGCAGGTGATAGAAAAATAAAAGTGTTGGGTGTACCCCAAAAAGGCTAAGAAGAAGTTGTCTACATGGATCCGTGCATTGGTTCGGGCGCGTGAAATAGAGCCCTACTTTGATTCAGACCCCGACTAGATATTTAGAGAAGCTTCCCCTACTTTATGCTTTTCAATTATGTGTCATGGAGACATGCCACAAATTAAAATGTGGGGTGGGGGATATTTGTATGTTTTATGTATATGTGTTAGCTTTTGTTTTTTAGTAGTTAGAAAAAAATGATAAACCCATAAAAATTTTAAGTTTTGTTTTTACTTTTCCCGTTGATGGATATTATTCGATGGGTTTCTTTAGATAGTGAAATTGAAAGAAAAAGGCCAAAAAGACTTTATTTTGTAGGTAATGTATTAATTTCCCCATAGTTTTTCTTTGTGCCGTAGTTCTTTTCCAAGGGTTTTATTTGAACTGGGTGTAGTTAGCTTTTATTTTTGTTGAAAGTGGGAAACCTTTGTACTATGATTTGAATTGAAGCAATATCTTTTGATTTTATTATGCCTTAGGAATAGTAAGTGCTTTAATTGTGATGCTTAGGCTCAGTTTTTAACTCTTGTATAAGTACCTTAAATTGTATGATTTTAACTTTGCTTAACTGCTTTGACTAGAGTGTTTAACTACTTTGACTAGAGTGTTTAACTACTTTGGCTAGAGTGTTTAACTACTTTGACTAGAGTGTTTAACTACTTTGGCTAGAGTGTTTAAATACTTTGACTAGAGTGTATTGATGGTCCAATCCTGAGTGAGTTATGTGCCATGTGTGTGTGAGGTTTTGTGATATTCTATGCATTACATTTGATGTCTAGAACTTTCCCTGTGTGTTTGCAAAGCGAAATAGTAGTTTTATTCAGTTTTGGAGGTTATATTGGTGTTTCTTTGTTGAGCTAGTTGTATGATTTTACCCAACTAATTGTATTTATCTTAATTAACACATTTGAGCATGTAATCATGTTTCTTTAGCAACCACAATACAAGTCTTACCCATTTGTTTGAATTGATTACTATTTGAACATTGTACCTCCCATGAGCACTTAAAATTATTATGAACTTGGTAAAAGTTGAAGTGTTGGGTGGTTGGTTTGGCTTTTGATTTGAACTAATGAAATAAGGAGAAAGGTGCACGATTTTAAAAAAGTAAGAGCCACTTGAATTGAAAATGAAATAAAAATATAGTTGTATTATTGTGCAAAATATTCTTTGATAAGTGTTGACTCTTGATGTAATTGTGCTTAAAGAATAGGGAATTAATGCATATTGATGTGAAGGTGGAGACTTGGTTTGACATAAGTGTGAGCTTTTAAATATTAATGCGTATGTATTAAAGTGCTTAGGGAGGTGTAGTTACACTTATATCTAAATGTATCCTACCTGTCTCGCGGCCTACATTACAACCAATTAAAGTCCTATTTGATCCTTGACTGAATGACCACGTATTAGTAGAGTAGTACACTAGGGGCAAGCCTATGGTTCATCTTTTGTGACATATGAATGTTATTTCTGAGAGTAAGTGAATTGTTTCTATCTTAGTTTATAATTATTCTTAACTTTTATTTTGTGTGGAACTACTCTCTATTGTTATGTGGGGGCACTTGATTCATGAAGGAAAGGCAATATTGTGGACCTCTATGTTAGAGTAAGTGAGTAAGTTTTAAATAATGCACGGTACTTTAGAGTCAATTCTTGAGATGAAGATATTACACTACTTTGTTAGTCAATTTTAAATATTTGGGATGTAATGAATTAGGAGAGTTGTTTAAAAAGGTCGTGTCTATATAAAATGTAGTTTAATTGCTCGAGGACGAGCAGTGGTTTAAGTGTGGGGTATTGATGGTAGGCTATAATATCATATTTTAGTAGCTTATTGCACTTAAACTTACTGCACTTTAATTGAGTTTGAGCTTTAATCGCTAGCGTTTTGTACTAATTCTATGTTTTATGCCTTGTAGGAGTGATTTCGATCTATGCAGATGTTATAAAATGAATTTAAGCTATTTTGCAGCTTTGAAGTCTGAGTAAAAGCACAAGAATTAAGTTCGAATCGTATACGGGGATCAACGGATGATAGTGCACTTTAAGAATGAAACGAGGAATCGACTAGACATACTGCGCATTGTCCAGTAAAATACACATAACTTTTCTTTCAAAAATCCGTTTGGGCTCCACAATATATTGTTCTTTAGCTATTTAAAATGGATACAACATTTATGTTTTAAATTTTCCCAAATTCCCAACTATGCGATGCACTGGGCGACAGAAAGTGTGATGCATCAGTGTAACAATCTGTCAGAAAGTTGCAAACTTCAGAGACTGGATGTTGGGGTCTGTCAGGAAAAAGCACTAATGCTACGCACCCTGCTATGCACAGTGCGATGCATAAAAAGCAATAAGTTTGCAAGTTTACATATTTCGTCCAGTAAATGGGAATTTCATCTAGGCTCAACCCTACTTGGTATAAATACATGAAAACGATATTTTTCGGACTTTTAACACATCTTAGACCTAAGGAAGCCAAGGAGGAAGTAGAGAAGAAAAAACTCAATGATTTCATCATTCAATCCTCACTCAAGACAAGAGTTTGGATTATTTTATGTTTTCCTTTAACATAATCATTGTAATGATGAATTAATCCACATCCATGGTGTAGTTCTCCATGGATTTGGTGTATTGATACTTGTTTGTGGATAATTAACTATAGTTTTATGTATTGAATTGTTTTGGTTGTTTTAACTGTTGCATCTATATTCACTTGTGAGTATAATCGAGTGAGGCATAACTTGTGATATTGTTGCATTATAATTTGTGGTTGAAATCATTAATTCTTCTTAGTTGAATTATTGATAAAACTTAGTTAGGAAGATAATCAAGAGAAGTTCTCCAAGAGACCAATTCACTACGAGTTCTTGCATATCTTCACGTGCTTAAAAATTGGTTCATCTTGTGAGGTTGAGACTTAATTGAGATAGGAGTTTCTACTAATCAATTGAACTAATAACCAAGTGAATTCGAGAGACTCACTTGAACAGTAGAAGTGAATTATCTAGAGTTAAATGCCTAGTATTTATCTTGCACCTATCCTATCAACCTCATTTTCTCCTAATTGATAACTTCTTTTGCTTAATATTTGCGTTGATTGTCATTAGCCAATAGTTTCTACGCTTAGTTAATCTAGTTTTAATCATATAAACCTCAATTGTGATCATCTTGGATAGAAATCTAGCTATAAAATACAATAATACTGTTTAACTCCAATCCTTTTGGATACGATATTATAAATTACTATATTTGACTAGCGAGCATATTTTAGCGCGTGTTTCGAGCTCATCATATAACACGATCATGAATAAATAATTCCTGATGCCCGCACGTGGGTTCATTCCCACACATGTTCGCATCCAATAGCATGTATCTATTACAAAAATTTAGGCAACTAGTGCCTTGACCGAGTTTAAATAAGATACTTACATCCAACAATTGAATCACTTCGCTAGCAGGCCTTTGCCTCGTGAATCGACCTCCGAACGCTTCGAATCTAATCATAAACTATTTGATACAATCAACACAAGTTATACGGAACAATTCCATATGAAAATTTTCAAATTCTTAATCACAGTCAAAAAGTCAACAGTGGTGCCCACGCCTCGGAATCCGACAAAAGTTACAAATTCTGATCATCCATTTCGTCACGAGTCCAACCATACCAAAATTACTAAGTTTCGACATCGATTCGGCCTTCGAAACCTCAAATAAAGTTTGGAAAATTTTCTATTCTATTCCCCAAAATCACAAAAATAGGTGCTGGAATAGTGCCAGATTCATGAATAATGGACCAAATCAAGTTATGATCATTTACCGCAGTCCAATTTGTGAAGTTTGCCTCTGAAAATCGTCCAAACCGAGCTCCCCAACTCTGATTATGTTAAAAATGGCGAAACCCCCATTTTTAGAACCATTCCAGGCAAGTCGTATTTGACACATGCGACTTATAAATTGCATTTGAGGCCCGAGACTTATATATCATATTTGACATCTGAGCCTTATAAATCACATTTGACACCGACGATTTGCCTCTGCATCAGAAAAATAGTAGTTTTTCCCGATACGAAAATGGACATAACTGTCTCATACAATCTCGGAAAGCGATGATTCTTATTGCTATGGTTCCGTAATTACGATATGAATATGATGGTTCAATCGAGTCACAAATCAAAGGTCGTTTGCATAGTGTGATACCCTAAATGCCAAAAGAAATGACGTCGAAACATCAAATAAGAGCGCGACCCAATCCAAACCCATCTGAAACTCACCCGAGCCCATGGATCCCCAACGAAATATATTAACAAGTCCTAAAACATGATACGGACTTGCTCGAAGCCTCAAATTACCTATAATAACTTCGTAACTACGAATTGCATCCCAATTCAAGCTTAATGAAAATTAACGAATTCCAACTTTTACATTCGATGTCGTTAACTATCAAATAAATCCGTTTGACCTCAAATTTTGCAAACAAATCATAAATGATATAACAGACATGTTAAAATTTTCGAAACCAAAATTCGAGCCCGATAACTACAAAGTCAACTCTCGGTCAAACTTCTAAATTTCTAAAATTTCTAATTCTCCAACTTTCATCGTTTCAAGGCAAATTCAACTAGACTTTCAAATAAATATTCGGAAACACTCCTAAGTCCAAAATCACCATACAGCTTAATTGAAATCTTCAAAACTCTATTCCAGGGTCATTTACACATAAGTAAGCATCCGGTCAAGCTTTTCAACTTAAGCTTCTCAACTCATTCCGAAATATTTCCGGAACCAAACCAACTATCTCGGCAAGTCACATAACAATAATTAAGCATAGGAAAAGCAGTAAATTGGGGAATGGGTCTAAAATACTCAAA
The DNA here is from genome assembly GCA_026770625.1 of Nicotiana glauca. NCBI lineage: Eukaryota > Viridiplantae > Streptophyta > Magnoliopsida > Solanales > Solanaceae > Nicotiana > Nicotiana glauca. Next base: position 23,070 of record MU666814.1, read on the forward strand.
CAACCGGCCGAGTCGTTCTATTCATACTGAATCATCCAGGTTTACATAAAATGAAACAAAGGGCTATTTAAAACCATAGCCCTTTATTCTAATACAGCTGCCGCAAGAAAAGGCAAATCATTTGAAATTAATATATTTCCGAAGTTGTCAAAATTCCAAATTGACTGGTTAAAATATAGGAAAACGGAGGACGTTAACGTATTTTTTTTACTTTATGCGGCAAGTCCTAATCCATTTAATATATGTTGAAATTCAGATTAACACTAGTTGATTATAACAGGAAAGGGATAGTGGCTTGACTCAAGTTGCAAATGAAATTATTGAAATTGAAATATAAGGTCTGATCCTACTTTTGTTATGTGTAGAATAAGTAAGCCTAATTAATTACATATTGACTTGTGATTGTTAGGCATTCTGCATAAATAAAAGGCAACTTCCCTACCCTAGTTAGTGGGACACATGTCGAATAAATATCTTTCAAATAAATGTGCATCCCTAACTGTTTCTTTTTGTTTAGCTTATCGATAATCCCTTAAATTAGAGTGATGGGTGATATAATTTGGGCAAACCCGAAACTAAAACCGAAATTTAATTTATTTTAAATTTTCAGATTATGGATTAAATTTTTAAAATTTTTGGATTTCGAATTGGATATTGGATTTGATACTTTCGATTTTTAAATATCCGAAAATCTGAGAATTTTGTACTTTATATTTATTCCATTTTTCATATGCCAATATAATAAAATCAATACCATACCCATTAGATATTATCTCTTATATTCAACAATAATTATTAATTTACTGCCAGTATACAATATATTTGGACATGATTTTACAATTGATATTTCTTATCGGCCATATTAATGTCTCAGTTGAATTTTCTTGATAATAATTTCATTACTTGAATACTTTAGAATGATTACTACAAGAGTGAGGATCTTTTCAAGCAATTTAACATGAGTATTTTATTTGGGTATTTATATTTGTAAAAAAAAAAAAGAAACATCTCAACTTATAAGATCAAAACCATAAATCCAAAATGTCTAAACCAAATAATCTGAAATTGAACTTAAAAAATCATATCCAATCCGAGCTTATTTGGATTGGATTTGAATTGTCATTTATTCAATCTGAAACCAGAAAATTCAAACCAAATTTTCTATAATTGTATATAAATTTCTTATGATATACTTGTAACTGTAAGCCGAAATCAACTGTAAAACTTGTCACAATCCAACTTCAAGAGCCACAACTGTAAATAAGATTCATCATAAATGAGTAACCGAGGCAAACCTGCCCATGCCCAACCCCAAGCCCCAATACAAGAATCTGGTGTCAGCGAGTACATGAGCACAACGAAGTATCAACATAAGCCAAAACTCTAGTACAACTATTTAAGTAATAGAACAATACTGAAGAAAATAAAAGGAAGGAGTCAAGCTCTGCAGACATCTTAACAGTTACCTCAAAGTCTCAGAGCAGGTACTGGCACAAATCTAGCAATCACCACGTCCAGATATATCTGGATCTGCACACGAAGTGCAGGGAGTAGTATGAGTACAACTGACCCTCTATATTCAATAAGTAATGGAACTAACCTTGGTGTAAAAGTAGTGATGAGCTCAGAAGGATACAGTCAGAACTAATATAGTGACCACACATATAAAATAATGACATAGACAATAAATAACTCAGAAAATTTTTCATAATCAGCTCGTTTATGGTACATATACTTAGACATGCTTTCAACTTTACAATTAAAACCCAACACTGATAAGAACATGTCAAGTATATCTAGCATGAGGAATGATACATCTCTATGCCTACGTGCCAGGCATGCATGTCAAATATACGATTTCACAGTGATAATCACAGGTACTCACACTCTCAGATCTGTCTATCTCAAATGCCCCTCATCACACACACAATCACTCAACACTGTACGGGTGCCTGGTATCTATGCCACTCACCAAAGCACATGTATACATCAATGTGCTTGTGTCACTGCTGGTATGTTAGACTCTGGAGGGGCGGATCCTGCCTAAGTGCTAATATAAAGTTAAAAACGTCTACTGCGGTGTGCAATTCGATCCACAATAATAATAATAATAATAATAATAATAATAATAATAATAATAATAATAATAATAATAATAATAATAACAATAATAAGCCAATAATTCCTGCTGTGCTGTGCAAATCGATCCACAATAATACTCACAACCCCGACTCTCAGGCCCACCTCAATCATCAATCTCTCAAGTCTCAAGGGCTCATTGTTCTCGTACCACTTAGTCCAAACAATTATAACATGATGTAAAAGTGAATGATAACAAAGACTGAGATATGATATGCAAATGAAGAATCATGACTGTGAGCACGTGATTTTTGCCCTATATGTGAATTATTCCCAAAATTCCAAACAAAAAGATTTTTTCTTCATTTTTACAATTTTTGTGAATTTTTGTGTCATTTTTTATTTGTTTGCATTTTATTTATGCATGTTAACTCATTTGAAAATACAAAAATATGCATTTGTATTTAGGATATAATTTCATATTTTTAGGATCAATTAGGGGTTAGTTTGTTTTAGAACAAAACATGAAAAATCACAAAATAGTTCACTTTTGCATTTTAATTATTTTAATCGTGAATTTATCGTAAAATAGGTTTTAAATAATTTTAGAATTTAATTCGTTTAGCTTTGGAATATTAGGACTTTATTTTAAATTTTTACACATTTATAAAAATTAGGGAAAAATAAACAAAAATACAAAATGAAAAAAAAGGGGAAAAGGATGTCTAATACAAAGCCAATTGGGCGCTTTCAATTTATTTCCACCACAGCCCAAAATCAAAACCCACAGGCCAGCCCAACCCATTTCCCAAACCCAGTCCGCCCCAAGACCACCCCAAAACGACGTAGTATCTAGCCAATACTACGTCGTTTTTGTTTTTTTTAAAGATAGATCAATCTTGAACATCCGTTGATTCTCATCCGACGGTCCCCATTAGGTCCTCCATTTTTGATAAAATTGTCTAAAAATCAGACCAAAATCAGAGACAACTTCCTCTTCCTCGTACTTCTTTGCATCCGCCGGCTCCGCCCATCGCCGCCGGCCGAAAATCGTCGCCGCCGGTTACAGTCGTCTGTTCAAGCTCAAAATTACACCATCACACCACTTCTCCCCCTATTTTCATTCCCACTACTAGTTTTCCCAAAAACCGAACCCATCTCCTCGAATAAGACCCGCGGTCTTCGTCGGAATCCTACCGCCGACGAACGCAACTTATGCCAACGACCACCAAATTAACACCATTGATTCTCCCAAACCTCCTCTTTCCATTCCCCACGTCCCTATACCTCGAATCCACCCAGAAAGCTTCGAATATCCATTTGAAGTTTTTCGGCCAATGCGTCACTTAGGCCAAACGACTCCATTTTCATACCACACACTCCCCTGACCTCCCTTACCCCTAATCCCTGACCAAGACCCCTCAAATCCCACTAAAACTCATAATATTTAAAGACTGAATGGTCAACGAACCTTAACCTAATTCTTGAGGATACCTGATCGTAATATCCCTAATGGGATGTTTTCAACGAAAACATACCATTCGGGATGTTACGGATCCTGGATCCTAGATAATTCCGATGTCATGGTCGACCGGAGTTCTATGCCAGTAAGTTGCCTTTCCATCCTTTAATTTCATTTTTTCTTTTTATAATTTTAACTGTTGTTTTCATTTTTTAGTTTTACTTACTGAAAATTATGTTAATCAGTCATGCATGTTGTTAATTTTTTGATTAGTGTTTGCGTTGGTTTAAATTCAGTAATGATCTAATGCTCTTTAGTTTGGGTTTATTTTAGTTTGATTGTCATTATGTTTTGTTGTTCTGAGTGGTAAAATTTAGTTCAATTAGTTGGAAATCATTAATCATTAGTTTAATTAGGTTTATTCATTGTTCTGTTCACATAAAATTGAATTTGGAGGTTTGTTTGAGACTGATTTCAGTTAGTATGAATTGTTTGTTCTAAATTCTAAATGTCAGTTTGGTTTATTAAGTATAATTCAAGGTTATGTTGTGTTATTAAATCCTTAATCAGTTTTGTTTAGGTTTTGTCTAGTCTTAATATGATCGTTAGTGTTCCCTGATTATTGAGTAGTAGGTATTTCTTTAATTCAGTATTAAATTTTAATTAATTTGTATTGGTTAGCTTAGTTGTTTTGGTTATGAGCAATATGGGTAATTAGGTAAATGGAAATAAAAAAAAATACAGGATAATAATTCAGGGGTCAAGGGTAGGTCAGGCAGTAATTTTAAGGGGTAATAAGGGTAGTTTGGGCATAGGAAAAGGGTAGGTTTATTAGAAACAGTAAATGTCAACATGAGGTAAAGGTAGTATAGGAATTATAAGGGGTATAGAGTCTTCTAAAAGGGGATTTAGTGTAGATGTCAATATAATAAGTATAGTAACTTGTAGTACAAGTCAAGAATAGAGGGATTAAACTGAAATTAAAAAAGGACTAAAAGGAAAGCCTAAAAATCTGATTGATTCCTCTCTTGTTGCCTATAAAAGGGCTTCAAGGTGCCTTTGGGAAGGTGTCTTTTTTTTCAGATTGAAGTTACCCCCAGAAAAAAACTTCCTCATTAAAATTTTCAGATCTAAAGTAGAATTTGAAATTCAAAAATCAAAAAAACAAACAACAACTTTCAAAAAAACCAAAAAAAAAGTGCTATTGTTCCATTGAAGGTGGAGATTGATTTCAGTTTCTACTCGTCAATTCACATTTGTAGTTACTATTGTTGTTTGTTGAAGCATTCATGTTCATTTAAAATACAATTGAATCGAATTAAGTGGGTATTTGGCTAGGCTATGCATCAGTGAGGTTTCATAAGGGTTGTCTATGCAGTAGTGTTTATTTCTGGTCGGTTTGATGCGGTTTAGGAGCATATCAATAGCTCTGTTGGATTTTTGAAACATTTCTGGATATCGAAACTCTCCTGGGTGGTTGAATCTGCTTGCTGAGATTGTTTGCTACTGCTGTTAGTCATCTGCTCTTGCTGACTATCATTTTTCTCTTGCTGTGATTTAAAAACTTCAGGTACATTTCCTCGATTGCTTCATGTAGCTCCCAAATCAAAATGAAATGGAAATTCCTCTCAAATCTCTCTATTCCAGATGATTGTGTGATGTTATAGTTTAATTTGTTTAGTTTTGCTAGCTGTTGTATTTGAACAATATAGACTGTTAATTGAGATATGAAATGTGTCGATTAGTACTCTACAATTGTGTAGTAATTGGCATGAGTATTCTGTAGCTGGGAATTTTCTAAACTACTGATCACGGAAGGAAATTAGTTATAGATTTGCATTTTAAGGTATGAAATGAGTGGCATCATTTAGTCTACTAAATTACTTTCAAATGCATGAACCATGTGAACGTTTGACTTATCACTAGCTTAAGTTAATCACAGTTAGAGTTAATTCAGAAGCAAATGGTATGTTGAATGTGTAATCAAGTCATTTGTAGTTTGAGTGCACTTTATTAGTGTCTGGAGACGTAACAAAAAGCCAAGAAAAACAAAATTGGAAGTTGGAGTTCAAACAATCAATGTCCTACTAGCTTAAGTAATTGTGAATTATTGCTTCCTGTTGCAATTCATTAAAATAAAGTTGAATCTATGTCTGTTAACATCAATAGGCTTCAAGCCTGTATGTGTTTTCTCATTTTTGGGACTGGGCTCATTTTGAGCCCAAAACTTGGCTATTTTCTGGAACGTTGTCCAGCCTGTGGGCCTATCTAGGGACATTTTCAAAGCCCAAAAGGCTGGGCAATGCATAAATCAACTAAAATTTTCCTTAAGCAATAATATAGGTTTTGGTTTTGAGTTAAGTAGAGGGTCTAAATTAAAAGGTTTCGCCCTTTTGTTTAGACCCGGACTTGAACTTAAAGCACGTACCTTGATGTTAATCAATTATGATTCTTTCTTTTCTTTTAGAGACAAAAACAAATAACAATATAGTTGCTTTTTACGATCGGCCTTTAAATAAAAATGATGAGACGAGCCTCACCAAATGAAGCATATAAATGCAGGGCCCTCAAATAAATTTTTATGAAAATCTTAGATTTGGAAGGACCGTTTAGCGAATTTCACGGTCTTTCCCAAAATTAACAAAGACGTAGCTACTTTAGGCACTATTTGTAATAATATTACCTTCTTAATACGGGTGCACATTTATGTGACCCAAATCCGAGTCTCAACGAAGTCGAAATGTGTTAAAAGCCACGGGCGTACTGGTACGGCGTGGTCCGAGATACATTTTCACGACATTGTAATTATTTGTAAAATTAAATAATAAAGTGGGTTATGAATAAAAGGCACATAAGATAGAACATATATTAAAATTAGATAAAATCAAATACAACAGTCGAGCGACCGTGCTAGAACCACGGAATCTGGGAATGCCTAACACCTTCTCCCAGGTTAACAGAATTCCTTATCTGGATTTCTAGTTCACAGACTATTAACAGAGTCATATTTTCCTCTGTTCGGGATTCAACTGATGACTTGGGACACCATTAATCTCCCAAGTGGCGACTCTGAATAAATAAATAATAAATCCCGTTCCGACTGTCCTTTAATTGGAAAAACTCCTTTATTACGCCCTTCGCGGGAAGTAATTCGGTAAAAAGGAGGTGTGACAGCTCTGGCGACTCTGCTGGGGACACAAACCCATACCTTCAGTTCATGGTTTAAGAATTCGAGCTTAGAATAACTGTTGTATTTGGTTATATCTGATTTTCCTACATGTTTCATGTTTAATGTGCTAAATGTTTACCGCTTTGATATTATCTGAACTGTATATAACTGTGCCGAAAACCCTTCTCTTCTCACCTCCGGGGATGTGCTTACTGGTTGAGACTCCCTATTCTGTTAGTGTCAATACCCTGAAATAAGAAAGAGGCCGGACAAGTTACCAAGCCGGATGGCCTTTTGGTTCCCGGTACGTAGCCCCCTCCTCGACTCGAGTTGTCCGCTCGGGTACACAGTCTAAAACAAATAACCAGGTTTTGAACCTAGAAATAGGGACGTTTATTTGCATCACGTATGACTTAGGGGACTCAACACAGGGGTTGGGTCCGTCTAGGACAGGTAACCCAAATATGATAAGACCATCATGATTATGTGTTGCATTTATTTGTCTCGGGCCATCATGCTGACCGGTTAGGAAAAAAATTGAGAGAAAAGAAAAGAGAAAATAACAATTGTTGATTTTAGAAGAAAAACCGACACTCAAATACTGTCGAAATTTTGCGAAGGGGTTAAAAAATAGAAAGATTGTTGATTTTTAATAATTTGTTTTAATTAAATCAAAAGAAAATATTAAAAAAAAGTTTTTGGGTTATTGAAAATAAATAAAAATCGTTATTTTTGTTTTGTTTTCAAAAATTAAAAATATAGTTTGTTTTGCCAATAAAAATAGAAAATTTTGCCTTCAAAAATAATTTGGATATTTGATTTTTGCCAAAATTAGAAATGAAAAAAAATAGTTTGTTTTAAAATAGTTTGCCCGAACTACGCCGGTTTGATTCTCGTCTTTCGGGGCGTGATACGTAGGCAACCCTTAACGGGTCCAACCACCTCTTTTGTGTAAATAGTCAAAAATGTCAAATTTAGTCATAAATCAAGTGATGCCGTTTTGTCAAAAATAGCCGAATGTCCCTAAAGGGCGCCGGAAGGCTGTTTATGCAAAAATGGCCACTTTTTGAGTCATTCCCCAATATCAGCGGGCACAGCCTTAAAATCTTCATTTGAAGTGCTGAAAGGCCGTATTTGCAAAATTGAGCTTTATTTTTGAAATTAGAATTGTGAAAGAATATATATTGTCTTTTCTTTTTAGGACATAATAAGTGATTAAAATCACCGTAATAAATGTGCAGGATGAGCACGATTCGAAATGAACCAATTTTAAGCATGCATAAAATCCCTTTGGAGTTACGTCTGTGGTGGAACGATTTGGGCGAAGAAGGGCAAAAGGAAGTCAATAAACACCTGAAGGGACTTACCGGTTTATTAGACATTACACCCCGAGGTGATATCATCAAGGCATTAATTACTTGTTGGGACCCAGCTCATAATGTATTTCATTTCTCGGACTTTGAGCTTACCCCGACTTTAGAGGAGGTGGCATATTATATCGGAAAGGATGAGGTTCCTCTGAGGCACAAATACATGATCGCTCCAAGAATCGTGGCGGTACACAGATTTCTGGATTCCTTGAAAATAGTCAGAACTGTTCATAACCCAGACTTGGTAGATGGTCGTGTCACGACCCCAGTTCACCATCCGTGAACATGTCATGACGGCACCCAGTCACGATGACTAGGTAAGCCTAACAGTGCGGAAGTAACAACTGATATGAAAATATTAGATTAAAAGTTAAATAACTTAAGAAAATGTATATAACTTTCCGCTTGGCACATACGCTTCAGCACTACAATTTCTGAATCAAAAATCCCAAAACCCGAAATCTCACGGGCAATACAGACTACAGAAGTATATGATACAGATCTAACTCTGAAATGTCTACACAACCGAAAGAAAGGGGAAAGTCAAATACTACAGCTGGAATAAGATAGAGACTCCTGGTCTGCAGACGTGACATATATACCTTAAAGTCTCTGGTAGATGTCTCCTAGATCACTAATAGTGCGCCCGGCCGGAAGTACGTGGATCTGCACATGAAAAACATGCGCAGAAGAGACATGAGTACACCACAGCGGTACTCAGTAAGTGCCAAGCCTAACCTCGGTTGGGTAGTGACGAGGAAGGTCAGGGCCATACTGAGATAAAATATAATAATTAGTATGATAATGAGGAGACAATATGAGCATAATCATAGCAGAAATCCAATAAGAAAGTAAGTAAAACAGTAACAGAGAACAAACACAATCAATGAATAGAGATACAAGCCAAAACCGAATATTTACCATCGCGGATCTCCTGGTATCCCGAAAATCTCTTGGTATCCTAAATAAATCATTCGGAGATCTCTTGGTATCCCGAAAATCTCCTGGTACCCTCAATAATAATTCTAGGATCTCTTGGTATCCTCAATAATAATTCTAGGATCTCTTAGTATCCTCAATAATAATTCGGGGATCTCTTGGTATCCCGAGGATCTCTTGGTATCCTCAATAAAAATTCTAAGGTCTCTTGGTATCCACAATATATAATCATTTCTGTGCCAGGGATCTCTTGGTATCCCGCACTCTCAGTATTAGAACATAACACGTGCAGGGGGATCTCCCGGGAATCTAACCCGTAGTCCCAAATATAAATATGCCGGGGGATCTCCCGAGAATCTAACCCGTAGTCCCAAATATAAATATGCAGGGGGGTCTCACGGGAATCGAACCCGTAGTCCCAAATATAAATGTGCAGGGGGATCTCCCAGGAATCGAACCTGTAGTCCCAAATATAAATGTGCAGGGGAATCTCCCGGGGATCAAACCCGTAGTCCCAAAGTAAACAAACAATGGGGGAGCTCCCGGGAATCAAACCCATAGTCCCAAAGTAAATGAGCAACCAAAATAATAGAAATATTCATAAATTGAAGTATAACAATACAAGGCAACAAATAATTCTGGCCTAACATGCCCCACGTATTTACAATTAAGTCAATTTAAGCAATTAGGCAATTTGGATCAATTAAACATGCTTTTCTATACTAGCACAGGCTATAATAGCAAGTAAAATAAAGCAAATAGGAAAGAAATTTAGTTCAAGTATTTTAAGTAAAAATTCGGGTTTTCAACAATTAGCTCAAGTACACGCTCGTCACCTCGCGCACAAGGCACTCAAATATCAAGAACAAATCCTAAGGGAAAAGGTCCTCTACACAAAGTTAGACAAGCCACTTACCTCGAACCGGCTCAATATCACTAGAAATAGCGCCCTTTCTACTTGTATCCGACTCCAAATGGCCAAAATCTATTCAATTCAATTACATATCATAAATAATATTGTAAACAACTGATTCCATTATTGAATTTAAAGCTAGGGCGCGAAAATAGGTAAAATGACCAAAATGCCGCTCCAGCCATCGTCTCAGAATCAAATACTTTTTACGACAACGCGATCCTTATCTCGCCACCAGTCTATACATATAAAATTTACAAAAATCGGAGTCTAAATGACCCCTCAAATCTAAATTTGAAATATTAAAACTCGAGCCCTAGTTCTTCCTCTTTTGGAAAAATTTCCATGGATTCCAAGGATGATTTCACAATATAATCATGTATTTAGTTCATAGGACTTACCTCCAATCACTTCCCGTCAAAATCCCTTCAATTCCCATCCAAAAGCTCTCAAGGTTGCTCAAAAATGGTGGAAAATGGGTTTGGTTCGCAGATGAAATGTTTTTAACATTCTGTCAGGGTACTGTAGCTAACACTATGCGATCGCATTAGAGCCTTGCGATCTCATAGAACAAAACTCCGGGTCACTGTAGCTAACCCTATGCGGTTGCATAGAACAAAATCCTGGGTATTGTAGTTAACTTTATGTGATCGCATTAGAGCCTTGCGATCGCATAGAACAAAATTGTGGGGCACTGTAGCTAACACTATGCGATTGCATAGAGCAAAATTCCTGGGTACTGTAGCTAACCCTATGAGATCGCATTAGAGCCTTGCGATCGCATAGAAAAAAAATTGATGTGCACTGACTGCTGCATTTCTGCAGCATTTTCCAACTTCAAAAATTCCCATTAGCCATCCGAAATCACCCCGAGGCCCCCGAAACCTCAACCAAAAATACCAACACTTCCTAAAACATCATACAAACTTGTTCCAATCATCAAATTGCCTCAAACAACGCCAAAACCATCAAATTACATCGAATTCAAACCTAAGTTCTTCTAAAACTTCCAAAATTCTCATTCGATCAAAAACTCGATCAAAACATGTCCGAATGACCTAAAATTTTGCACGCATATCCCAAATCACCTAACGAAGCTACAGCAACTCTCGAAATTCCATTCCGACCCTCGGATCAAAATATCACCTATCAATCGGAAATCACTAAAATACTAACTTCGCCAATTCAAGCCTAAATTAGCTACGGACTTCCAAAATACATTCTGAACACTCTCCTAACCCCGAAATCATCTAACGGAGCTGACGGAACCATCAGATTTCTATTCTAAGGTCGTCTTCACACTGTTATGACTACGGACCATTTTCCAACACTTAAGCTCTCATTTAGGGACTAAGTGTCCCAAAACTCTCTAAAATTCAACACCGAACATCCCGGCAAACCAAATTAGCAAAAATAAACTTAGGGGAAGCAGTTAATAGGGGTTCGAGGCATAAATTCTAAAAATAACCGGCTAGGTCGTTACAGGTTTCTATACTTTAAATTTCATATATCAACAATATGGCCACATTGGGGGATTCAACAACCCAGAAAGTAAAATATGTAGCAAAGGAAATCGTCAGAAATGGGAAGAACATCAACGTTTTGCTTTCATGATAGCGTTTCTGGGGTTATTGGTATTTCCAAGAAAAGATGGGAATATTGATTTAAAGGTAGCCGGGGTTGTTACTACATTAATTACCCAGGAGAAGAGTACTCTAGTACCGATGATATTGGCTGACATATTTCGTGCTCTTACGGCTTGCAAGGCTGGAGAAACTTTCTTCGCAGGGTACAGTTTGTTATTACAAATGTGGATGATTGAACATCTGTGCCATCATCCTCAATTCTTGAGTTACGGGTCTCCGGAGAAAACATGCATAGAAGAATTCCACACAAGGATTAAAGGGGTCAAATTGCCAGAAGGGTTCACGGATTCGACAACATATTTTAGGTCCCTCACTGCTAGCCAAATTGAGTGGACATTCGGATGGTTACCCATCCTCCCACACTTAAAAATTCGTTCATCCTCGAACGAGCATAAAGAACATACCTGAAGTAGTGAAAAGATAAGGGTATCGGTTGCGCATATCCGGCTCGGTCTCCCAAGTCGCCTTCTCGACCGGCTGACCCCGTCATTGAACCATTACTGAAGCAATGCTCTTTGACAGCAACTTTCTAATCTGTCTATCCAATATAGCCACTGGCTCCTCAACATAAGATAAATTCTTTCCCAACTGAACTGAGCTGCAATCCAACACGTGTGATGGGTCCCCGTGATATCTCTGGAGCATCGAAACCTGAAATATCGGGTGAACTCCTGCCAAGATGGGAGGTAGACCAAGGTCATAAGCAACTTTTCCAACATGCTTCAATACCTCAAAAGGGTAAATAAACCTCAGACTCAATTTCCCTTTCTTCCCAATTCTCATAACGCCCTTCATAAGGGAAACTAGAAGCAAAACCCGCTCTCCGACCATATATGCAACATCACAAACCTTTCTGAGTCAATCTAGTCATAGGAGCTACAATCGATGAAAAGCCTTCCACAAAACGAGGGTAGTAACCCGCCAAGCCGAAGAAACTACGAATATCTGTAGCTGAGGAGGGTCTAGGCCAACTCTACACTGCCTCTACCTTCTTCAGATCCACCCGAATACCCTCACTTGATACCACGTGACCTAAGAGTGCCACGGAATTCAACAAGAATTTACATTTTGAAAAATTTGCATATAATTTCTTTTCTTTCGCAGTCTGAAGCACTGTCCTCAGGTGTTGCTCATGATCTTCTCAACTCTGGGAATACACCAGAATTTCATCAATAAGGACAATGACAAAATTAAAGATATGGAAAGAATACACTATGCACAAAATGTACAAACAATTGTTGGGTCATTGGTCAGCCCAAATGACATATAAGAGACTCGCAATGGTCATACGAAATCCTGAAAGCGATCTTCGGGATATCTGGCTCCCGAAACTTCAACTAGTGGTAACCTGAGCACAAATCAATCTTAGAAAACACATGTGCACCCTTAAGCTAGTCAAACCGATCATCAACAAGAGGCAAGGATAACGGTTCTTCACTGTAGCCTTATTCAACTGGCGGTAATCAATACACATACGCATAGAACCATTCTTTTTCTTCACAAATAACACAGGAGCACCCCAAGTGATACACTAGGATGAATAAAATACTTTTCAAGAAAATTCCTATAACTGATCCTTCAACTTAACTGAATGTTTCACCTCATCCTTAGTCCATAACCTTATGACAAGACCCAAACTTCAACATCTAGCATTCATTATATGGCCTGAATTCCACACTGTCACACTGCATTAGTCTTATTTCAACGTACTTTAACTTTTTACTAGCACTTAATTACTTCAAAATTATTTTCTTCAGGATATTACACTCTCCCCCACATAGGGTCATTCGTCCTCAAATACACGACTTAACTTATCTCTTTCTTCGCACATCTTAATGTCTCAAATTTTTCTAACTCCCAATTTTTTCAAAAATTTCGGCAGAGCCTCCCCTGTAATTGGGCCTATCCACCTGCAGAGTAACACCAAAATAACTCCTAACAACACATCCACAACCCAATGAAACACCACAATGTAAATATCAATAATACTAATCTCTGCATTACAAGCATCTCATTATCATAATGATATCTGGACATGAAACACGTCATCTGTATGCCCAAAACCTCGTCTCTAGCCATAATAGTTGTTCATAAATCACAATCTTGCCAATTAACCTTATGTTAACAAACATCTCATTTCATACCTCCGATTTACTCACAACGAGGCATCAATATCTGATAATTACTTACCCAAATTAACGAGTCACATTTAACGCCACCTGGGCGCCCATCTCATAGGCTAAACTCAATGTTTACAACACAAAAATGATTGAATATGAACAGAAAATATGCAAGAATTATCAAATAAGCCTAACAGGCATGACTCCTATTTAAAATACAGTACAAAAATTTTAATTTCATAAAATGATAATTTTAAACACATAAACTTTTCTCCACCAGGACCTTGTCCTTTTATAAGATCCACCGCAGCTTGTAGCTCGGTTAAAAATATTTCACATTATATAAAAATTTGAGGATCCCATCCTCAACTCTGAATCACAGGTATTTGCACATTTTACCAACTAAAATCTGTCATTTCCTTTCTTTCTTCTTTTCAATAAATTTCCGTCAAAGAAAATCACAACATAAAATGAACCCTCATACCGATAGGGCATATAATTGACAATTGAAATCAATTATCCTGAAATTACATCAAAACTCACTATAGTAAGTAATAGAAAGTCACTTTTAGCCTCATAGATATTTTTTAGTCACCAACACATAATGATAGGGATAGCTATCTCCACATAATATCTCAGCATGAGTATTCACACAAGTAGATCTCAGGATTACGAAACTCACTCATGAGTGGAGCACATTAAAAGGACTCGCCTCAATTTTCAAAACCAAATCAAGTTAAGGAACAATATCCTTTTTATAACAATCATAATTATAGTTGTAATGATACCATATGGTGTAGTATTCTGGGCCACACTATAGCGATTATATAAATGGGTCGGGCATCCACCTCTTAGGCGCCATCTACCCGTTCGTTCTTCATATCTAACTTGAAGTGTATCTAGATTAGTAACTATGAGGGAGTGTGTGGACCAAGTGTTCTGATGAAACAAATTTCTCCCAAGTCTGGGACAACTTCTCATGATGTTTCTACTATCACCACATTCATAATAACTCATCCGCAGTTCGGCTACTCATATTGAGTCTGTGCCAGATAACTAGAATAACCATTTAAGGAATCCCATGC
>MU666817.1:1109-24099 GCA_026770625.1 Nicotiana glauca
TCCAGCAAATGCCCGATGTTAAATTCAAGAAGACTCAGAGGAGAGGCGGGTATCGGCACAGTTTATATACAGTTCAAAAGATATCAAAGCGGTAGCAGCAACATTTAGCACATTAAGACAAACATATGATAAAATCAGATATTAAATAAGCCTAATACAACAATTATTCAAAGCTCGAATTCTTAAACCCTGAACCAGTGGTTCTGGGTTTGTTTCCCCAGCAGAGTCGCCAGAGCTGTCACACCTCCTTTCGGCGCGCCCCTCAATTCGAGGGTGTGTATGAAGGAGTTTTTGCAATTTAAGTGACAATATTCGAAACGGAATTATTTTATTTATTTCAGAGTCGCCACTTGGAATAAATTAAGGTGTCCCAAGTCACCGATTTATTTAAATCCCGAATCGAGGAAATTTCGACTTTCCAAATGAAGTCTGCGAACCAGAAATTCTAAGTAAGGAATTCTGTTGACCCGAGGGAAGGTGTTAGGCACCCCCGAATCCCGTGGTTCTAGCACGGTCGCTTAAACTATTGTAAAATGGCAAAAATATCTGATTTTTATACATGTTATAACCTATGTGCCTTTAATCAATTTAGAACCGCTTTTATTAAGTTAAAATTATACCTTTCGACCTTTAAACAAACGGGTCTAATTTCAACCTGGACCCGGGCCCTAACTATACATGTTTTTGTATCCTACATTGTTTCCTCTCTAAAAGTGAAAAGGAGAAGTAACATCCCATATTTCGAGTTATTTGTAGTTGAATTGTGAACATGACTTGTTAGAGTCTGAAATGAACTAAACAGGCCTCCATTTAACATTTATGGGCCCAGGCCCAACGTGAAAAGCAGGGACTGGGCCATCCTATGCTGATTTGAGCCGACTACATGGCGTTATCCACGTTTAAATTCGCAATACGGCTGAAACGAGATTGATGTTGAGGGAAACTGTTTTTACGGGACTAAATGAACCAAAGAGTATAAACTAACTGATTATTTAACCTTAGTACTTGATATGCATTTAAATGGGCTATAATGAAATAAACTAGAGATGGCAGTGCATGGATACTACATCATTGGTTTTTCTAGCTAGCATACATGGGAATGAATTCACAAGCTTAGACTACTACCGATCAGAATTTATTTATACATTTACAGACTACTCACATGACTCGAATGAACAAATAACTAGCATATGGATACAACTAAATATATGAAGATGCGACTAAGCGGCTTCGAGCTTTAAAGCTTCACTTTATTCATGCTTCGAACTTCGGCTACATTGTATACCAGTGTAACAGATGTGTACCTGGAATTCGGAAAATTCAGAAATGAGGAAGGCAGAGACCAGTAATGCAGTAGCTCATACAGCAACAGCAAATAACAACAGCAGCAGTAGCCAATAGGAAATCCAGGAACAACTTGAAATAGCAGGAGACTTAAGAAAACCAAACAGCGACTCCAAAAAAAACCAAACAGCAGCAATAATAGACCCAAATAGCTCAAAGGAGAACTTTCAGATAACTTGAAACCTCAAGTAAGGAAATAGAAGCAGAGAAAGGCTTAGATGTTTCTGATCTTAAGCAATGAAATAATGTTATATGGGGGCAGGATTGCTTAAGACTGACTTTAAAATCTTTTCGCTAATCCTTTCAAAACTCTCCCAAATGATGGCTAGAAGAAACCTTAAAACTGATGGCTAAAAGGACTCTAAAGTTGATGGTTGAGGCTCTAAAAAACTGATGGTTAAAGCTGTGTATATTAGAGTGTATATCAGCCTCCCTCTCTTAAATTCATTTTTTCCTTTTTCTAAAAAAGACCGATCCTGTTATTGTCCTAAGTTCTCCCTTTTATAGACTAGAACTGAATCCCCTTTTCTTTTTTTTAAAGTCTTTACTTTTCAGCCTGTTTTATTCCTTTAGCACATGTCTGCACTACCCTTTCTTATTGAGCCCATGTTCTTATCTGATTTTCCACTACTGAATGTCCAATCCTATTATTAAAATCCATGGTTATGGGCAGTATTGTTTAATCAATCTCCCCTTATCATTTCTGACTTGGTTCCTAATAATTGCATTAGTTTTAAGGGTATGCCAGTTCTTTACTGGCAGAATACTTAAACTAAACCAACTTTTAGATTTTCAAATCCCAAACTAAACCCTGCAATCCACATTCGACTCCAGCTATAACCAATTCAAATTACAAACTTTAAACAAAAGTTTAAACTAAAACTCAGGTTGGATCAAATGCTATTAAAAACAGAACCGAGGACTTCAGTTATTTAGGACATTTTTTCCCAGGAATACCACAATGAGTTCCAGGTGACAACCAGAACAAACATTCAAGTATTCTCAAGCATTTCAACTGACTAATTAATTTAGAACAACTGTGATGACCTTCCCCTTAAAAATTTGGCATACAAACAAACTGAATCCCATACTAACACAGAACAGAAATGAAACGATAGGAGAGGAGAATAAAAATGAAAACTAACAAAGAAACAGAAAGGAGAAGGGGATTGAACAATACCCGGAAATCAAACGGATAACAATGAAAATTCCTTGTCACTTCGCTTTGGACTGAAGTGGACCTTAATCGCATGTTTTCAATAGAGAAAACACATGACTAAAGTCCAGTTTAGTCCCAAGGCCCTCGCAGCTCGTTGGATTTAAACCCAGGGCTCAAGTTTTCTGTGATTTGCCATTTGAAGAGTCGGGGTTGTATTCTAAGGAACATGGTGATGGTTTAGGGACGAGGGTGGTCAGAAGGTCAAGGGGTGTAAGTTTGGGGCTATTTGGAGGTGGCGCCGCCACTAGGGATCTTGTGGCGGCGCTAGGGTTCTTGACAAAAAATTCAGATTCGAGGAGAGGGGCTAAGATTCGAGGGAAGCCATGCCCGGGGTTGGAACGGGGAGGTCGTGGAGGTTCAGTGGTGTGAAGGTGGAGGCATTTGGGCCACCGGAACCGCCGTGAGGCGATTTCCGGTGGCGGAGGAAGGTTGGGGTCTCTGAAGGGGTTCTAGGTTAGAGACGCAGGGGTGAAGGGGGTTGAATGAAACGGGTAAAAACCTTTTTGGGGGTATTAAAATTAGACTTTTAATCCAAGCCGTTAGATCACAACGACCAACGGCTAAGATCAAGTGAATTAATCTGAAACGGGGTCGTTTGGAGTGATAACGGGGCGGGTTATGTGGTAAACGGGTTGGATCGGGTTGGTTAAGGGTTGAGAGATGGATAACGGCCGTTGGATTTGCGTGGATTGAACGGCTGAGATGGGTTGTCCTTAAAACGACGTAGTTCTGGTACCAAACTACGTCGTTTTGACGGCCTGGGAGATGGGTCTCTTGGACCGGCGATTGGGCCTGGGATTGGGGGCGATTTGGGCCTGGATTGGGTGGGCTTGGTCTGATTTTGATTTCCATTTCTCTTCTTCTCCTTTCAATTCCTAAAAACTAAAATTCTAAATTATATTAAAAAAAATCAAATTAACCTATAGAATACTAATTATCCTCACACATAATTAAATATTAATTGAAAAGAAATCATACATCTAGGTCTATAAATGTAAAGTGTATTATTTTGTGATTTTTATTTTTTTTGGAAAACAAACTTAATTACTCCTAATAAAACCTAAGTATAAATGCAACATATTTTTGTGTTTTATATTAATTTAACAAATAAACACGCAAAGACAAAAAATGCAAAAAATAATAATTAAGAAATTACACAAAATTCACAGAAAATCACGCACAACACAAAACTATTTTATTTTGAATTTTTGGGAGTAATTCTCATATAGGGCAATGTGCTCACACTAAGTATACAAAATAACATACCAACACCTCATGCCTCCTGGCGTGTGGAACGAACCGATCGCCAATGCGATGAACGGGATTCCCGATGATAAGCCGGGTAATGCGGCGGTAACAGCCGATATACTCATGCCCACCAGCCATAAGCTCGGGTGGAGGGGGTGGCGGAATCAGGTCATGCCGATGGTCCCAAATCTCGATCTGTAACTCTATCCATGCCTCATATGACGGTCAACCCTCAAACGATCATCCCGCTGGTAATGTTTCGTAAGCCAAGCAGGCGGTAGAGGTACAAGTTGCGGTCGACCAAAATGGCGAAGGACTCGCTCAATGGCATGATGCTCGACAATATCGAGACACATCAACGGGACAGAGGAGCTCCACATAAGTCGCCCGATCGAGCAATAATCGGGCAAGCCAGCTATAAGCTTGTCACTATATGGCCTCCAAATGAACTATTACATAAAAACAGGAACTGTGAGTATATACAACACATATAAATCCAGGCCAAGTAAACTTAAGTATAGAATTACCTGCGCAGCCTCCAACAAATCCAACAAACCCCTGCAATAAGGGAGATTATGTTGAGCCTCGTACTCGCGTATCCTCACCTAGCAAGCCACCTCCTAGCTAAATGGAGAAACGATGGAGGTTGTGCATCCTGAGCTATGGGTGGTAGAGGTGGCTGAAACTGTAGGAACCACTCCCCAAGCCCAAACCTAATAAGTATACTATTTGGACGTAAAATTTAAGGTATATTTTGATAATGTATGTTATAGTGAAGAAAGCATTTGACTATATTTTCACCTACAGAAGCGGCATAAATTCTGCAACGTCTCGCTGGGTGCCCCATGCATGCCCTGCTCATCTGACTGTACAAGTAACCAAGAACAGCAGTACCCCAGCTGTAATAATGTAAATCATAAAGCCGCTCAAAATGATGAAAAAATCTCAAGCTGACTAGGTTTTCCGAAGTGTTCGCGAACAATACCCCTCCAAACATAAGCAGCAACATCAACCTCGTGTACCGGTTAATATGAAGATCTGGTGTATCATGAGTAATGTCAGCATGCATAGCCTCCAAATGCAGCCGGACAGGCGTCCACTACGGACGATTAGCCCCAACCAATGCACCCTCATCCTCTGGCCGAAAACCGGTGAGCCCATTCAACATCTCCAAGTACTGATCTCCCGTGTACTCTCTCATGGCATGCGTTAAAGCAACATGAATTCCATCAACTGGCAAGTTATACAGAACATCCACGTCTTGCAGTGTGATAGTGGCCTCGCTAATGGGCAAATGGAATGTGTGCGTCTTTGGTTACCACCGCTCTATCAAAGCCATGATCAACGACCAATCCAGCTCGAGCCGGCCAATCGCAATAATTCTATAGGAACTCATATCCTACAGGCGTCTGACTATACGGTGATGGAGATGGCGAGTCTTAAAAAAGTCTCACATATCGTCTACTCTTCTAGCATGGAAATCTGGGCCAATAACTACCCCTCTCATATGTAGGAAGACCTATGCTCGGCCTGTAGCAATAGTAGCTCTAGCGAGGCAGGTCCGGGATGCAAAGGCGGAACCTCCATGACGACTAGGGTAAATTGAACAAAATTTATTATATTATTTTTCTTTTTCATTGCTTAAATTTATTGCAATACCTTTAATATTAATTTTTTCTGATATTTTTATTATATTGTTAATTAGGCTGATACATATTTAATATTATGATTTCATAATTTATATGTTACTTTAATATGTTAGCTATATTATTTTATATGGTTTTTTGTAATTCACCTATCTTTTAATATAATAAAATTAAATAATTAATTTTCATAACTATTGTCACGCCTCCATTTTTACACACCCGAAGGTATATATATGGAGTTTTTCCACTTTAAGTGACATTATTCAAAATGGAATTATTTATTTATCAGAGTCGCCATTTGGGATAGTTTATTTGGTGTCCCAAGTCACCGGTTTATTTTAAATCTCAAATCGAGAAAATTTTCGACTTTATTTAAAAGTCTGCGAACCGAAAATTCTAAGTAAGGAATTCTGTTAACCCGGGAGAAGGTGTTAGGCATTCCCGGATTCCGTGGTTGTAGCACGGTCGCTTAAACTATTAATATTGGCCTATTATCTGATTTACACGTTTTAAACATATTGTGCATTTTTAGCTTTATAACCGCCTTTTCATTATTTTAAAACACTTTTAAGATTTATGGAATTAAATCTTGAACAAATTACGATTGTCGTACACTTGTTTGTTTTGGAACACACCGCGAACCACGCTACATGAAATGCATCCGCGATTCGCGACATATTTATTTTATTAAAATTCGAAGTTGTTATAATCGGGTTACATAAAATGCACCCGCGAATTTGGAAATTAGGTATCATAAATACGTCACGGGAACCGTATCCGTAGCTATGAAAATTGTTTCATTAACGCGCCTAAAGCAAGCTACGAGTGTTCATGATTTTCCTAAACTAATTTGAAATTATTGTGAGGTCATGAGATATGGAATTTATTGTGGAAAAAAAATTATTAGTAAGCATCAATTATTTTTGAAGTAATGCAATTATTCATAGTTACTCTAGTGAAAGACTGAAATCAACTAGAAAGAAGGAATTACTATAGCAATTAAAGATACAAAATACAACCAAACAAAATAATGCCCGAAACAATTAGCAACGAAACAACCAAATTCAAAACTGGGCACCAGATTAATATAATCAAACAATAACCAATTGAGCAACAAACCTACGGATAAACATCAAATAGCATGACCAAGATATAGCTTAAGGGAACATAATCTCTATCTTCTTAAAAAAAATAAAGATCTAAAGCTTAAGATAAGAGAGAAAGGCTTTTCACACCGCACAACAAATCAAGAAGAATAACATTTTTGCAACAAAGATATGATAATGAAAAGACATTGAAAAATAAGTCCTTGAACTATAGATCTCAAACTGCTACTAAGAACCAAAAGAGTGAATGGAGAGATTCATGTTCATAGATCATTTAATTTACAGTTCACAATATAAAGTAGAAAAATATCAGGGGAGGAGGGTAATACATACCCCAAGAAGTGTAACCAATATACGATTGAAGCAACAGATGAGATAAAATAATGGACCTTCAAAATGCTTTCTTCGTTAAACTGATTCTTCAGCAAACTTTTACAGCATCAGTTATTTGACGCGAACAAAGATCGAAATCAACGCCGGAAACCTCACACACAAACTCGACGGCACTGTTTACTCAATTTTTTAGACTGAAATTTGCCGCGTCCCTCCTACTCGCGTTCTCTTCACTGTTGTTACCCTCCATTTGTGCCTACGTGCGTGTGTTTGCTGTGAGGCTCCCTTTGGAAAACCAAATGTGACATACCAGAAATGTAAAGAAAAAAAAATGAAACCAAGAAACATTCCCTTTCACAAAGCCATTTGGTTTCTTGATACGGCTGCTTCAATTTTTGGAATTGGGGTGTGTCCTTGGAGATTAGAAAGGTGAGGTCATTTCTAAGAGAGGTGACCGCCGTTTCTAAGCCCTTTTGGAATTGAGTTCTTTAAGTTAGGAGTTAAGTGTTATTTTACAGGGGTAGTAATTACGTTAGTGGTATAGACTTAGAAATTATGGGCTAAGATTAAAATTAGGCCTAAAAATAAGTTTTTCAAGCCTAAATTTTATTCTTTTCCTCGAACGAGATTTAAAAAAAAAAGTGATCTCATTTATAAATTAATTATACTTAAGTAAAATAACTATTAAAATAAGTCTATCAGTTACAATACACTATTTTTTTGTATTTTTCAAGATTAAATATGACTACAAAATATTAATGGAATAATTTTTATAATTTTTATTTTTCTTGTAATAAAATAAAGTAAAAGAGTAAAAATTAGTTGAAATAGCAATATTAGGTCTAAATTAAATATTTACATGCTAAAATATAAAAAATCTTGGGGAGGATCAAAAATCACATTTCTACAGCTGCCCCTCTTTAACTGGAAACGCGAAGAGTTTTCAAACAAAGAATGACTAGACAGGTTTTTGACCCGACCCTTATTTAGGAAAACCGGAAGTTAAAAGAAAATAGAATGTGACTGAGCCCTGGTATTTGAGTTGTCTACATATCCTTGTCTATAAAGGAATCAGGCCACGTTTAGTTCAGAAATGAATGAGGTGATGGAGTACCGAGGTTGAGAGCCAAGCGAGGTGCTGTCGAGGCTCCGGTCCGCGGTCCTGTTATGACATCAAAATCAAAAAAAAAAAAAGACTAATTAAGTCTATCAGCTATGTGTTACAAGATTCCTATCTATAAATCTTCTGAAGCTTGATCTTGAGTGTTGGCTGGTTTTTGCTGCAGACTCCGGTCTGAATCCTGATGCTCGTCAGTTGTAACTGCTGGTTCATTCTTCAGCTTTTAGATCAAGGCGGGACATGTGAAGCTTGCGACTTCAATCATATCTTAAGCAACCAGCATCTTTCTCCGCTTCTGCACTTTAGGTTCACTTCTTTTTGTTCTTTTTTCTTATTTTCTTTATTCGGGATTAAGACTCATTTTTTTGCTTATCTCGAACCTTGTGCCTCGAGGTCAAACCTACTCAGACACCAAAACAAACAAACGAACGAAATTTTTCTGCCCCAATTTTCACTAGGAAAATTTTGTGAGTTATTTGTAACTAAGATCTAAACTTTTTTTAAAGCGATAAAATAAGGATTTGTGTGTCTTTAAGAGGAAAAGGTGACTAGGGAATGAAGTCCCTATGTCTAAAAATCTCAATTAGGGGTTGGAGACCCTATGTTGGCAAAAAGCTAGGGGATGAAGACCCTATGTCTAAAATCTCAACTGGGGGTTGGAGACCTTATGTACAAAAGACGACTAGGGGATGGAGACCCTATGTCTAAAAATAATATCAACTAGTTGATGGAGACCCGATGTTGGCAAAAGGCGACTAGGGGATGGAGACCCTATGTCTAAAAATCTCAACTAGGGGTTGGAGACCCTATGTTGGTAAAAACCGACTAGGGATGGAGACCCTATGTCTAAAATCTCAACTAGGGGTTGGAGATCCTATATTGGCAAAAGGCGACTAGGGATGGATACCCTATGTCTAAAATCTCAACTAGAGATTGGAGACCCTATATTGGTAAAAACCGACTAGGGATGGAGACCCTATGTCTAAAATCTCAACTAGGGGTTGGAGATCCTATATTGGCAAAAGACGACTAGGGGATGGATACCCTATGTCTAAATCTCAACTAGGGATTGGAGACCCTATGTTGGCAAAAGGCGATTAATCTCAACTAGGGATTGGAGCCCTATGTTGGCAAAAGGCGACTAGGGAATAGAGGCCCTATGTCTAAAACTTCCAACTAGGGATTGGAGCCCTATTTTGGCAAAAGGCGACCGGGGAATGGAGGCCCTATGTATAAAATCTCAACTTGGGAGTGGAGCCCTATGTTGGCAAATGGCGACTAGGGAATGGAGGCCTTATGTCTAAAAGTCTCAACTAGGGATTAGAGCCCTATGTTGGCAAAAGGCGACTAGGGAATAGAAGCCTTATTTCTAAAATCTCAACTAGGAATTGGAGCCCTATGTTGTCAAAAGGCGATTAAGGAATGGAGGCGCTATGTCTAAAATTTTCAACTAGGGGTTGGAGCCCTATGTTAGTAAAAGGCGACTAGGGAATGGAGGCCCTATGTCTAAAAATCTCAACTAGGGGTTGGAGCCCTATGTTGGCAAAAGGAGACTAGGAAATAGATGCCCTATGTCTAAAATCTCAACTAGGGATTGGAGCCCTATGTTGGCAAAAGGCGACTAGTAAATGGAGGCCCTATGTCTAAAAGAAATCTCAACTAGGAATTGGAGTCCTATGTTGGCAAAAAAAAAAAGGTGACTAGGGAATAGAGGCCCTATGTCTAAAAATCTCAACTAGGGGTTGGAGCCCTATGTTGGCAAAAGATGACTAGGGAATGGATGCCCTATGTCTAAAATCTCAACTAGAGATTGGAGCCCTATGTTGGCAAAAGGCGACTAGGAAATGGAGGCCCTATGTCTAAAAAATCTCAACTAGAAATCGGAGCCCTATGTTGGCAAAAAAAAGTTGACTAGGGAATGGAGGCCCTATGTCTAAAATCTCAACTAGGGATTGGAGTCCTATGTTGGCAAAAGGCGACTAGGGAATGGAAGCCCTATGTCTAAAAATCTCAACTAGGGATTGGAGCCCTATGTTGGCAAAAAAAAAAAGGCGACTAGAGAATGAAAGCCCTATGTCTAAAATCTCAACTAGGGATTGGAGCCCTATGTTGGCAAAAGTCGACTGGGGAATGGAGGCCCTATATATAAAAAAATCTCAACTAGGAAGGGGAGCCCTATGTTAGCAAAAGGCGACTAGGGAATGGAGGCCCTATGTCTAAAAATCTCAACTAGGGATTGGAGCCCTATGTTGGCAAAAGCTGACTAGGGAATGAGGCCCTATGTCTAAAATATCAACTAGGGATTGGAGCCCTATGTTGGCAAAAGGCGACTAGGGAATGGAGGTCCTATGTCTAAAAATCTCAACTAGGGATTGGAGCCCTATGTTGGCAAAAGGAGACAAGGGAATGGAGGCCCTATGTCTAAAATCTCAACTAGGAATTGGAGCCCTATGTTGGCAAAATGCGACTAGGTAATGGGGACCCTATGTATAAAATCTCAACTAGGGATTGGAGCCCTAAGCTGGTAAAAAAAAGGCGACTAGGGAATGGAGGCCCTATGTCTAAAATCTCAACTAGGGATTGGAGCCCTATGTTGGCAAAAGGCGACTAGGGAATGGAGGCCCTATGTCTAAAAATCTCAACTAGGGATTGGAGCCCTATGTCTAAAATATCAACTAGAGATTGGAGCCCTAAGCTGGTACTCCCTCCGGTCCAAAATAAGTAATTTTTTGAATGTTTTCACACAGATTAAGAAATTCACCTTTTAGTATTAATTAGCAATGGAATTGACCATATTAACCTAAACTATCTAACATAACACTCCTAACACATATTCCAACACTATTTACTCCAAGGACAATGTAGGAAAAAAATAATTAATTCATTCTTGAAATCTGAAAAAATTACTTATTTTGGACCATAAGAAAAATTCCAAAAAATCACTTATTTTGAACCGGAGGGAGTAAAAAAAAGGCGATTTGGGAATGGAGGACCTATGTCTAAAATCTCAACTAGGGATTGGAGCCCTATGTTGGAAAAGTGTAAAAGTAGAAATTGCTACAAAGCTGTTTCTAGCACTTGCGCACTTTTTTTTTCATTTTTTTTGGTTGCACCTGTTTCTTGCACGGTTGCTTTGGATTGCAAATGTTTCAAATTTTCAAATAAAGAACAATTGTTTGAAACAGTAGTTAGTTTTTTGGCCTTGATTGTTTTGATCACTTGATCTTGGCCCTTTCAACTGCAACTGGTTGTTTCCTGAATACCGATTGCATGTCTGAATCTAGAGGCACTCTGGCTTTTCCAGACTTTGCCATGATGATTGGTCGGTGGAATTTAACTTTTTTGACTTTATCTTGCCTTCGTAGGCCTTTCCTTTCTGATTTTTTTTCTTTTCTTTTCTTCGAAACACGGGGAAACTTTTTGGTTCCTCAAACTTTGCTGCAACGGCTAGTCGCGTGGGACTTAACTTTTTCCAACTTTATTTCGCCTCGTAGGCCTTTCATTTTTGGCTTCTTTCTTCCAACTTCAATTTTAGAGCATTTAGGGCACCTTGGCTTTTCCAACCTTTGTTGAGACGGTTATCCACGTGGAACTCAACCTTTTCAACCTCATTTGCCTTTATAGGCACTTCAATGTAATTTTCTCATTCCAAGAGTTTTGATTTCGAAGCATCTGCCGTCATGGCTAGTCGGGGTCGACTTGATCCCCCTAACGAGGCTGGGTGCCTTTTTGCACATTAGCTCATGTCAAATGAGAACCCTGTAAATCAGTCTTGCCATCCTTTCTTTGCCTTAGTTTCGGAACAGAGTTAGACCGAAAGGATTCAAAGAAAACAAACAATGGAAGGGAGAATGAGTTTAAAACAAAAAGTGTTCCTTTCGGGGAAAGGAAAGAAGGACTTATCTGGAGTACATGCGGGCTTCAATGAACATGACATGCCTTTTGGACTGGATGTCTGATCTGTGTAAACCGTCCAACTCTCAAAAATTCATCACAACTTTTGCCTCAAAATCAAGAAACTTTGACAGGACTCTATCGGTGCTGATGGCTGTGAGGATTCTCTGTTCGATCAGGGGTGCCCTTTGCGGGTTTTTATGAGCTGACCTCTCTCATTTCTCTACTCACCATCGCCTTATAGTGCTCTTTGCGAGTTTTCACTTACAAGACTCTCATTTTGCATTTCTTTGCTTACCATCGCCTCACGGTGACCGTGTGGGTTTCACCAATAAGAGTCTCTCATTTTATTTCTCTCATTTTGTTGTATTAAATCCAAGTAGTTGTATTCTCTGATCCTTGAACATTCGTACCGATTGATCGGAAGGACTTGAACATGGTTTGGGTAAAAAGGATTTGGATTAAGTTACAATTTTGGACCCTTTTGGGCGGGAGCATCGCCGAACCATTACAACATCTGCCCCAGTTTCACTTTTTGGGGGACTTTGGATTTTTATTTTGGTGACTGAACCCCAGAGAGAGGCTGCTTACGTATTCTTTCGGAATCAAGTCGAACGTAGCTCAGGGAACTTTTTAATTTTTGTTGTTTTTGTTGTTTTTTCTGTTTTGTTTTATTTTGTTCTCTTTCTTTTCATTTTCCTTTTCTTTCTCTCTTTTATTTCATTTTTTTTCATTTCATTTTCTTTGTGTTTTCTTTCTCTGGGTTTTTTTTAGGTTAGAGATGGTTATTAGGGTGGGCTTGGGATTATGGCTTAGAAATTATGGGTTAGGACCAAATTGGGCCAATTTTATTTGGCCAAATTTATCTTTAAAGTGATCTTTTAACTCTATTAGACTAAAAATATTAACTCCTAAATAATAACTATAATATTGTGAAATCATTCCTAATCAATTAAAACAAACTATATTATGACATGAAGTTATATATATTAATATTTTCGAATATTATACTAAAAATAAAAATGTGTTAGAAATAATATTTTTCTAAAAATACCTAATACCTTAATTAAATAGAAAAAAATAAAACTATTTTTATATTTTTAAATTTTTGTGATAAAATAAAGTAAAAGAATCAAAACTAGTTAAAATAGTGATATTAGACCTAAACTAAATATTTAAGCGCTAAAAATGTAAAATCTCGGGGTGGGTAAAAAATTACATGTCTACAGGGACTACTATAATTTTTTAATTTGTCGAAGGGGGTGGAGGGGTGGACGGGGGGGCGATTTTGTTCTTTTGGAAGGGGAAGGAGACGATCTATATATATGTATAATGTCTTTTATTAAGACGCTATACTTATAGCGTCTTAATAAAGAACGCTATACTCTCCCGCTTTACCTAATTCAAAATTTAACTAGCCTAACGGCAGTTAAGGATAGCGTCTTTTAAAACGATGCTATAGATAAATTTGTCACCATATTTTTTTCTACATATTTCGGTTCTTTGAGTTCAAAAGAACCACGTTTTGATTCCGGACTCCTGGTTATGGATCTCAATTGTATTTTTCGATTTTTTTAAAAATATAATAACGTAATTATATGCTCCACTAGGCTTACAAATGAGCGACGAATTAAGGGATTATTATCTCCAAAAAAGAATCAGGACCTCAATTTAGTAATTCTATTTCTGATTGTTCACACGAATTTAGAAAAAAATTAGTTGTACTCTCTAGAGCCCGGAACTGAAATAATGTTTTTTTAGACAAAAATTACATTTTTGATTTAAAAAAAAGATACTTTAATAGGCAATTCGCAGTCTAATACTGTGAATTGCTTTAACGGAATTTTTGTCGTTAACACAATTCGAAGTATTAAACTGCAAAGTATTAAAAAATATTTTTTTCTGACAATTCGTAGTACAGTACTAGGAATTACAAATTTGTAGTATTATACCACGAATTGCCCTAATAAAATATGGGTCGTCTTCTTCCCAGACAACGATCGCCATTAAAAAATAAAAGTGAGATTTCTTTGGTCCCCCACTCCGCGTACAATTTTAAAAAAAAAAAAATCGGCCCCATCAGTCCCATAAAGAGCAAGGAGTGTAGGTCTCACACACAAAAGAAGCTTTGGATTGCGTGTTTCGGGTGTAAAAATTTGATTTCAATAATATTTACATCAAGGTATTTCAATTTAATTTATGTCGAAACTCATATAGTCATGCATTAGTATTGTTTAGTATGTTTCCATGTGAATTTATGTTATGTTAGTGTTTAATTTTGTTTCTTTTATATACCCGAATTTATTTATTTAAATATCCGAATTTATGTTATGGTTGTGACCAAAAATGCTACCGGATTGTTGTATTATATTTGATTTATATACCCGAATTTATGTTATGTTTGTGACCAAAAATGCTTTAAATTGATAAATAATTTGTATTCTTATATAACTTGTATTAAAATGTGATAAATAATTTGTATTGTTAAATAATATTATTTATTTATTTATTTATTTATTTATTTGTATTGTTAATGTTATGTTCATATTGTATAGCCTTATAGCGTAGTAAAATATAGTGTGTTTTAGCGAAGTAAAATATAGAGCTTTTTAGCATAGTAAAATATAGAGCCTTTTAGCGTAGAGTCTCAGTAGCTAACAAAATTTTAAAAATATTGAAATTGAAACGCATAATAATTAAGGATTATTTGGTGGTACCGGGCCTCAAAAATCAAGCCTGGAACCCATACATAACTATTATCTCCAATTTCAAAAATTTATAATTTAATTCATTAAGTTAACAAAATTCTAAAAATATTGAAATTGAGACGCATAATAATTAAGGATTATTCGGTGGTACCGGGCCTTAAAAATCAAGTCTGGAACTCATACATAACTATTATCCCCAATTTTAAAAATTTATAATTTAATTTATTAAGTTAACAAAATTCTAAAAATGTTGAAATTGAGACGCATAATAATTAAGGATTATTCGGTGGTACTGGGCCTTAAAAATCAAGCCTGGAACCCATACATAACTATTATCTCCAATTTCAAAAATATATAATTTAATTCATTAAGTTAATAAAATTCTAAAAATATTGAAATTGAGACTCATAATAATTAAGGATTATTCGGTGGTACCGGGCCTCAAAAATCAAGCCTGGAACCGATACATAACTATTATCCCCAATTACAAAAATTTATAATTTAATTTATTAAGTTAACAAAATTTTAAAAATATTGAAATTGAGACGCATAATAATTAAGGATTATTCGGTGGTACTGGGCCTCAAAAATCAAGTCTGAAACCCATACATAACTATTATCTCCAATTTCAAATATCATACTTAATTATTTAATTTATTACACTAACACAAACAATAAATTTTATTTAAATTATAGTAGACGACATGGCGTTTCCTCCGCCTGTGCATCCTGGACCTGCCGAGGATCAGCTACTGGTGTTGCAGGGCGACCATAGGTCATCCTATGTTTGGGAGGGACAACTAGCGATGCAGGCTCTCCGCCCTAGGAGGGCTGATGATTTGTGGGAGTTTATTGCGGAGCATCCTTTCCATCCGCGCGTAGTAGAGATCCTCCAGACTACGGGATTATATATCATTTTTTAGCTTGGACGGATTCAGCTTGATTGGTCGTTCATCACGTCCTTGGTAGAGCGGTGGCGATCGGAGACACGTACATTTCACTTGCCCACTAGGAAGGCTACTATCACGCTGCAGGATATCCAGGTTTTATATGGGATGCGCGTAGAGGGACGCGCCTTTGCACTGCCCTACCACTGGAGAGGGATGATACGTGCATAGTTGTGACATGATGGTGCAGTTGACTGGTTCGAGACCGCAGGGTGACCGAAGTGGCAGTCGCGTGGCTTTATCATTCATTAGAGATCAGATGGCGGAATTGCACCCAGATATTACCCACGAGACAGAAGATCTTTGGATTCAGAAGTACACGCGGTTGGCGTTGCTCCTGCTTTTCGGGTGTGTCTTGTTCCTGGACACCTCGGGAAACAAAGTGAGTATGCGCTTTCTTCATTGTCTTGAGTAGTTGGATGAGCTACACCAGTACAACTGGGGTGCTACTGTTCTGGCGTATCTCTATAGGAGCATGTGTCGGGCGAGCGTAGGTCCAGCGGTTGATATATATGGTTTTCTGCCCCTTCTTCAGGTGCAAAAAATTTCCGAATACATTGTTTGTTACCCTAATTTCTATATTGTGAAATGACTCATAAATTTACATCAACATTTTATCCTAGGTTTGGGCCTGGCAGCGGATCATGTCGTTGCAGCCACCTCTAACAGTACTTTCGCCCGGTGAGGATTATCCGTTTCTCCCTCTAGCTATCAGGTGGATTCTCCAGCGTGGGAACTACCGAGGGACGGAATCTCACCATAATATCCCCCTTCTTAGGGATGTGTTAGATATGTTGGTAGACGGACAGGTAAATATGTACCTATAGTTGGTTGTTTTAAATTGAGTTGTGTTCTTCGTACTCATTTTTATGTTACTATTGGTAGTTCATCTGGACGCCATACAGCATCGAGTTGCTTGGTCACCTACCCGCTTGTTGCTCAGTCGACCGGTTGATTTGGAGCACCTCCGTCCCGTTGATCTTCTGGGATTTTGTTGAGTATCATGCCACAGAGTGTGTGCTTCGACAGTTTGGCCGTCTACAGCCTATACCGAGGGAGCCTGGATGGGAGCCTACTCATTATCAGCGGGACGACCGTTCGAACATGGACCGGCACTATGTTGGGTGGCTACAGCAGTAGATAGCATATTGGGAGGACTGAGATGAGCGCAACCCGCTGCCACCTACAGTTTTCCAGGAGGCCTCTATTCAGCTGTATGCTGGGTGGTATTGCCGTCATACCCGATTGATGATCGGTAACCCCGTTCATATACTTGGCGAGCGATACAGACCGTACGCCGGGAGGCACGAGGCACTGGTATGTTTTTGTTCCTTATTAATATATTATAATTGTGATATAGAGTTATTTAATTAATATTTTAAATGTTTCACAGGATATTGGGCTTCATTGCATCTACCAGTCGGGACAGGAGATTCAGCAGCGTTCGGACATCCCTGAAGTGGTTGAGTATGGCCGGGAGGTGGCTTAGATGGCTTGTCTGACACTGTTGCAGGCGAGAGATGCCGAGAGGTTAGACCATGAGCCTCAGTATGTGGCTCCAGAGGCCTACCAGAGAGGTAGGCTAGTCCCACGAGCCAGGGGTAGGGCACCAACGAGGGGACCCCAACCAAGTAGGGCCGCCCCACGGGGTCGCAGGGGACGAGGAGGAGGTGGCCAGCAAGGGGGCGTTGAGGTACCTGCCGGCCCACCTGCCGATGCACATGACGAGGAGTACGGAGTTGGGGCCTTTGGAGATGACCAGCTGGGTTATATCCCTCATGCAGATGAGCGTTCCAGCTGCATGCCTTCATATAGACTTCAGCTATCTTTGCCAGCATCGCAGGTCACCCCCTCAGGAGCATTATCGATCATGGGTACATTCGATGGGGATGTAGATCAGTACTTCGCATGCACATCTACCGTAGCTGAGGATCGGCCGGCTCGGGACGTGGATGGCGGCCGCAGGTTGAGTTATCCATCGTCCCCGACAGTTCATGCGGTATGTTTGTATTACTTTAATACTTTCACTTTGTTTTCTTTTCCTTAAAGCACTGCCATTAATTAATTGTAACTTTCTTATGTAGTCTTCGTCTCAGCCTATCTTTGAGGACACTACATATACCCAGGAGGTCAACGAGACCATGTTGAGAAAATATTTTCTTACTTAAAATAATAGTACATTCTGTAGGTTAAGATAATAATACATTTTCATAAAATAATACATTCATATATGCTAAGATTACTTCTTATTTTGTAGGTTACTGACGTCCCGACGGCCTATTCTTCCGACCCTGCCAGTTGTGGTATTGATACTGCTGCACATCCTCACACAAAGAGGCGGATTGATGATGATGATCCAGATAGTGTGCCCGGGCGACAGGGGATGCGACTTAGGCCAGCAGCAGTACTGAAGCACACAGGCTGCGGCACTCACATAACAGAAACATGCAGAAACACGAAGATACACTAGAACACTCAACACGTAAATGTCATCGCTTAGTTACGACCACCTACTATTCTCTCCTTAACCCTCTCGAGCTTTCTTTCCAATTTCTTTTTCTCTTCTTCCACCTCCTTGATCTTCGCCTTCAACTCTTCAATTTCTTGCTTCGATTGGCGCTCTCTGTCCCACTGCCGATTACACACATCTTAAAGATGATAAACCTGGTCTTTGTAGTACTCCTGGTCACATGGTTCATAAACCCATACCTTAAAATTGCATATGGGTACGTCGGGTTGCCTATAAAACTTGTTCATACAGCCCAGTAGCAACATCCAGCTTCTTCCCATTCATCGTACATCATGCTTTTGTTTCCACACTCGCACTTTGGGCAACGAAAGGGTCGTACAGACATTCCTTAAAGAGAAGTTTGGTTTTATGAAAAATCTCGATTATAGGTTCTTTTGAAGCGTAGAAAATAACTCGAACGCGTTTGTTATGTATAGGCAAGATATCAGAGAGATTGTAGTATTATACTGCGATTTACAAATTGAATTTCTCTGACGCAGTTCATGACAACTCCACAAAACGTAGTATTATACTACGAATAACATAGACATGACAACTCCAAGAAACAGGGTTTTCACATGCTTTTCAGCTTTTTCAGAATGAAATGACAACTCAATAAAATATAGTATTGTAGTACGAATTACATATTAAATTTCTATGACACAAATTTGTATTCAACATGCTTTTCAGCTTTTTCAGAACGGACGGACAACTCCGTAAAATGTAGTATAATACTGCGAATTACATATTAGACAACTCCACAAAACGTAGTATTATACTGCAAATTACAAAACATGACAACTCCCCAAAACGTGGTATTATACTACGAATTACATAGACATGACAACTCCACAAAACAGGGTTTTTACATGCTTTTCAGCTTTTTCAGAACGAAATGACAACTCCGTAAAACATAGTATAATAATACAAATTACGTATTAGACAACTCCACAAAATGTAGTATTATACTGCTAATTACGTATTAAATTTCTCTGACATGAAACAGGTTTCTTAACCCTCTCGACATAATATTTTAAATTTCCACATGACAGCTTTAGAGTTGCATATTTCGACATAATTTTTATTGAAACAGAATTTGAACAAGTAACATAATTTGAACATGAATTTTATTTGAAAATGAAACACAAACACAAAAACGGAAAATCTAAAGATACATGACAGTACAACTGCTACAAACACATGACAATGGAAATATGAAAATACAATACTACGCTTATTAAAAATAAGCTACTATTTAATCAAGATCGTGTTCTACAAATCGCTCCAACCACTTGAGTTGCTCTTCCATCTTTTTTTTCTCTTCTGCCTCGTTGAGTTTGGCCTTCAATGCCTCAAATTCTTTATTGATTCGACGCTTTCCCTCCGCTTGGCTATGACATAAACAATGAAGCTCATAAATTCTTTCCTTGTACTGCTTTTGCTTACATGGTTCGTCCATCCAAACCTCAAAGTCACATGTAGGCTTGCCGGGTAACTCCTCCAGCTTGTTCTTACATGCCCAGTAGCGGCGTGCACCTTCTGGATACCATTTGAACAAACTGTATTTTTCTCCGCAGTAGCACCTTGGGACATAAACGTTTTGTGCAGACATTTCTAATAGAGAAACTTTGGTTATTGTTAAGCGAAGAATATAAGTACCATGAAACCGTTATTTATAGTCAAAATTTCAAACAAAAGCGCAGTATAATACTGCGAATTACATAGTAAGTTTCAATGACTTAAAACAGAGTTTTCACGTGCTTCTCAGCTTTTTCAGCAGGACATGTCAAATCCATAAAATGTAGTATTATACTACGAATAACATATTAAATGACCCTGACACGAAACAGGATTTTCACATGCTTCTCAGCTTTTTCAAAAAGGACTGACAACTCAATTAAATGCAGTATAATACTACGGATTACAAATTAATTTTATTTGATAAAATATATTATTGTACCACGCTTTACATATTTAATTTATTTCATAATGAATTATTTTTTTTATACAACATTCTTGCTCATGTTTACTAATACCTATAAAAAATTTAATTCATAAGATGTAACACGATTGTGGAAATTTATTTATTTCATATATATTGAAACAAAAAAAAATACAGACATGTATTACAAAAAATAATACCAAAATAAAGGACTAGGGGTATGCTTGATAGTTGGATACATTGGACGAACTTGCACCTGGATTACCACCGCCACGGCCACCACCTGAAGGACATTTACGACGGTCATGTCCAGTTTGAGAGCATATGCCAAATTTACGCGCGTAAACGGACTCAGCAACATCCATTTGGTTCCGTATACGCGTTCTCTTTTGCACTTTCAGCTTGCGCAAATAGTCCTTGTTACATACCAACTTAAAAGGTTCCGACGGCCAATAATGCTCAGCACCTAATGGATGCAACTTCCCATTATACATGTCTATGTATGTTATAACACTGTATTGCCTATCAATGTAGTTTGTTGCCCCAGATCCAACTTGTTGAAAGCACTTTAACGCATGTGGGCACGGCATGTGGTAGATGATCCATTTACCACATGGACATAACCTTCTATTTTCATTCACCGGCTGTAGATTATTCCCACGGTGTTTGTTGATAGCGGTCTTAACTCCAAAAATACCCCGTTCATGATCACACTGAAGAAATGAATGCCACTGTGCTCGCCCCCTGTACCTTTCAAATCTTATCATGAGTATTGGCATAAGATCAACACCCCTGTCCATCAATGACGATGCAGCTACATGCCTTTCAACAAACCTCTCAGCACTCTGTTTAAATGTCATGCGGACTATGGCAGTGACAGGCAGTCCACGGGCAGACTTTAACAACCCGTTGAATGACTCCGACACGTTTGTAGTGAGGGCTCCCCATCATCTGCCGCCATCAGCATGCAATGTCCACATTTGAGGGTCATGTTGCATCAACCAAGTATATGCTCGTGGTTCTATTTGCCGGATCGCTTCCATGCGCCTCGTGAATTTACACTGCTGGTGCTCAGTTGCAGCCATCCACATTAAGTCATGCAATGCCTTGTCAGGAAATTTCTTCNATTCTAGCCTGTCCGAACTTCGCTCACCCCTCCATTCAACAATAGTCCCGGGGTTAAAGTGTTGCAGTGCAACCATGTACCTGGGCGGATTTGAAAATGATTTATTCCAGTCGCCATAAATAAGTTCAAAGGCACGTTTGCGACCAAGATATGCCTTTCTTTTTGTTATAGTACAACCATACTCCTGGTGGATGGCTGTAATACACTCTTTAATCTTGAATCTAATGGACACTTCCAAAAATGGAACCAAGACAAGGAAAATCAAGTCGACATCCAAGTTGAAGTGATTCTCATTGAATGCATCCATTTCACATCTATGCTCGCTAATAAATTTACCCACTTTCCACAAACCTGATTTCTTCTTTGTGGCATGCAGCATCCGGTGACAACCCATAAACCACCTACGACATACAGCTTTGTATTTCTCCGCAGTTAACTCACTTACCGTCATCTCATGACACTCCTTTATACTGTAGAATTTTACAACCCTAACTAGGCGAGCTTTATCGGGGGAATACATGCCCTTTGTAAGAACAGCTGGTCTAGATTCATCCTACATCACTGATCGTAATTCATCATCATCCTTTGTGAGAGCATCAATGTTAGGCATGCTTGGCAAATTATCAAGGTAGGGAATATTTCGCTCATGAAATGGCACGTGGGACTCATACACTCTTGGTCTAGCGGGAGATGGAGGAACATGCTCCCTAGTAAGCTCAGGTTCAACATTCACTTCCTCCTCCTCATCATCACCCTCATCATGGAAGGGTGTCTCATCCCCAGACTCATCCGCATTGTTGTCATAATCATTATCATCCTCCTGACTCTGCGCATCTGCCAAATCACGAGTAAAAACGTCGTCTATGGGCAACTGTGTGAGGCCAGGATCTTCAAGAAGCTCGTTTTCACTGCACAAAACGAACAAAATCATAAGTTACCCAATACTCTGGAAAAATACTTTAGATATCGCTATATCACTTTACTTACAAATCGTATTGTCTTGACGTTTCATGATGGATATTTTTAGGTTGGTGATAACTCCCAGATGGACTACCGTGATCCAATACTCCAGACATACGCAGATTCCAACTAGGGGCGGGGTCATAACTTGTAAAATTCAAATCTGGACGGTATCCCCTATAAAAAATATGAGTGTCAATACAAATCCAATTAAAACTTGAAAAAAAAAATCGCTAAAAAGTAGTAAAATTGAAGTTTACAAGTCGTCTTGTTGATTATATAAAGTGGAAACATTATTTTCTGGACGCTCATTCGCCTTTGGTGACAAGTTTAAGTCAAGGCTAGCTCTTTCATATCCAATCTGTCCGGCTAACGCTGCTCCAGAATAACCACCCGATGACTGGGGGTTATCCCTGCTATGCACGCCCTCATTACTAGGAAGGTCCTCCACATTCACATACATTCCCAATAATTTTATTACAATAAATTCCCTATATTCGTCCGAAATCCGCAAAAAATCTCTAAGGGTTTCATCATCCTCGATGTTAAACTCATAATAATAAGCAAACCCCTGCGGAGTCACTGAATAAGGAAATCTACCGGTTACTTTAAGGCTAACCGAACGCCTCCACTCACTCATTTTTTTTACGTAACAACGATACTAATGTATCGTACTCCATATTAAGCGGCAATTTAACATGGCACTGTGGAGGTGAGCTATACCTTACAGAGTTATTCTCCACCACAACCTCACCCCCCTCCCCAATACAGTGAAACCCTTATTTTTGGCACTTCAGACATTGTAAAAAATTGATTGATAAGGAGAAGAGAGAATAAACGTATGTTTGAAGTTTAAGTGTTGAATGAATTTTTATAAAATTGAAGCGC
>MU666817.1:36794-56691 GCA_026770625.1 Nicotiana glauca
TTATATGTTTTGTTCTACGAAAATTTTATAGAAAAAAAACCCGAAAAAACCCGAATAACCCGAAAACCCGAAAACCCGAGAAAAACCGAGAGTGAAAAACCCGAGTTTTATTGGTTTGGTTTGGTCTTTAGATTTAATAATCCGACACAATTGATTTGGTTTGGTAATTGTAAAATTCGAACCAACCCGACCTATGTACACAATCTTCGTCTTTATGGCATTTTGGTGGGTTAAATCCCTTTTTAAAACATACTAGTAGATTTGTCATCAAATATTAGTCGTTTTGTGCCAATGGTAAATTTATTATTTCTTCTACGCATGATTAGTAAAAGAAATTGCAACGTAAAGAATTGGTTCATCAATAAACTACTTTTTCAATTGTTAAAGAGTATTATTTATTATGAATAAGCAAGAACCCATTGTTATTCTTTTAAAGAGGGAATAAAATAAAGAAAAAAGAAAATGAGAGAGAGGGCCATGAACCTATTGAAGCAATTAAAGATGCATTCTCCACTATTAGAGAGAGTGACACAAATTTATTGTAAAGCATCACACTAGACTTCAGGTACTTTATCCATTTTTGAAAGTGCTTATCTTACCCTTCTTACAATTTGATAAAAGATTTACACGCTTTTATTGTCCAAAGTCCAAACTAATGGTGTCGATCGACATTTAGAAACCGATTAAATCGATCGAACCGTACCATGTCGAATCAATTTTTAGTTTTTTTTGATAAAACTATAAATTTTATATAAATTTTTAATCGAACCGATAATTAGTGTAGACTTTTTATTTTATGAAAATAAATCAAAAGTACCGAGCGTACCGAATAATTTTATATGTGAAAATATTATTATCTATTAAGTTAAAAATAATAAAGCATTATTCCTTAGGCCTTCGAACTATGAAAACACTTACAAGCCAACAAGTAATTAAACTCAAAATCCTAATTCCCAAACTTATTATACTACTCCTATTGAAATTAAATTAGTTTGAGCATATTCACTAGCGAGACACAAGGTATTTTAGCGATTATGAGTAGCAAACTACAATTTATTGAATATGTTTCCTTTCGTACGATTCAGGTTTATCTTTTTGAATATTTCATATATTTTTGAGTCTCAGCTTCATTAATATCTTTTCAATTGTGTGATATATATATATATATATATATATATATATATATATATATATATATATATATATATATTTGTATTTGCTTATTTTCTTTTTGTAGAATAGTTGGTGGATCTATACATTGGTCATCTTTCATATTTTCAAATCATCACTCTTTAAACGGTAAAATTATCTAGAGAGTTTTGATAAGTCCTATAAAAGTACGTATATTAGGCATGGTGCGGCAAAACAATTGTTGAAATATGGTGTTATTTTCTTGGAATACGTAAGATCCAAATTTTTGGCAGATCCTTTAACCAAGGGTTTGACAAGGAGAGTTATCGTTGAAACATCGAGGGGGATGGGGTTAAAACCCATGGATTGAGGAAGTATGGTGGATACCCATTATGGTCAAATGAATCCATATGAGACCTCAATATCCACTACGTGCGGTCAGCTTTTATAAAAGATTTGGGATGTCTTTCCAGAATATTCATGATA
The DNA here is from genome assembly GCA_026770625.1 of Nicotiana glauca. NCBI lineage: Eukaryota > Viridiplantae > Streptophyta > Magnoliopsida > Solanales > Solanaceae > Nicotiana > Nicotiana glauca. The sequence continues at coordinate 38,412 of MU666817.1, forward strand.
CCCAAAGTATGTGCATGACCATAAAAATACTTTGTTAGTATCACGAAATTTGCATAAAATTAATGATATAGTATATTTTGTGAGGGTCTCAACCAATGTCCATTTAGTTCTAGAGTACTTCACTTTGTGTAGTAAATATGACGGCATCACTATTTGAGGTAAAGAATGAAAAGAGCAATCTTGGGTAAGGGTCACATGAAATAAAGTTATAAATCTATATAGGAAAAAATAGATGAATATCATAAAGTATCTTAAATATTTGGTCGTTATGAATATGAAAAGCATGGGAGTTATAAATAGTAGTGAGAGTAGAAGTTAAGTTAGTACGGGTTATTAAAGCAAAAATTTAAATTTAAAGCAAATAAAGGACAACAAAGATAAATGAAAATGATATTCAAGTGCAAAAATACATGACCTTTGTCCTAGAAAACTACTACATGGGTTCTTTCTTACTCATTTACTCCACTGTGGTAAATAGAAATGAGAGAAATTTAGGAAAGATTAAAAAAAAGAGAGATAAATTAGCATAATTTTACACATTAAATATTTGACTATGAAAAATATAAGTTATGAAGATAAAGAGGTGTGAGTTATTATAAAATAAAGTTTTTAATATAAAATAAATAAAAAAAATATGAAAAAAAGATAAATAGTACTATATATTTTTGGCTCAAGAGAGGTGTCACCTCACTTTTCTATATATATATATATTGATTGGATAACGATTCGGTTGTCAATATCTCTCAAAGTCATAAGGCAACTACTAATGTTAGAGGCAATAATCGAGATATAATTAGACAAAATAAAGAAAAGATTGTTTTAAATCTGGAAAATTAACACTCTTTGAATAAGATATGCAGTTCCAAACTTGTCTTCTTCTTGTTTTAAAGTAGATGATGAACTTCATATTTAGGAATTGATTATTATTATTATTATTATGATTATTATTATTATTATTATATATTTGTTGTTACGTTGTTGTTTTTTGATAAAAAATGTATATCTACCTAACCGATTGCAAGAGATAGCGCCAACATGTCTAAACACGCATGCAGCTTGGACAAAGTAGGACAGCACTGATAACAATAATATTTACTCCATCAAAAAGCTTAATCTCCTCCCATGCTACTAATATGGGTGTTAAAACCATAATTATGGTCAATTAACGAATGAAGTGGAACGAATCAACCTTCAAGTTTCATCCTTATTTAAATTAAAAATGCTTTTTACCTTTCCAGGCACAGCTTTAACCAAAAAGGTAAAAATAAAAAATATGTAAAGAATTTGCCTAATATTGTCGGCACTGTATATATTTAGCTAATTATATATCCAGCGTGCCATGATATTTAGGGTAGTAATTAGTAGAGTAGAAACGAAGTTTGTCTTCCTTACTTTTACATCGAGAAGCAAAAACTTATACTACTGTAAAAGCTTTATTTTTTCTTCTGAAGTCTGGGCCTTCAGATGGTACGGAACTCATTGGATAAGGCGAAGACAGATTCCAAGAAAAACTTGTTCTTGGTCTTCTTTTAACACACCACGGAAAGACAGAAAGAGCTTATGGCCTTCATCATTTCTATTTATGGATCTTTTCTTTGTTCTTTTTACTGATCATTAGATATTTAAAATTTATTGATTCGATTAGTTTAAAATTGGAAGGTATTGGGTTTGTTATTTAATAAATAATAACAAAAGAGGTGTAAATGGAAAATGGTAGAAAAAGAAATGGAGGGATGACCCGCGATCCGGTCCGGTCTAGTCCGTTTTTCTTCCCGGATTAATTTAAATTCGTTTTAAATTTTCCGCAAAAATTTCAAATAGCCATGACTATTCTGAAAGGTTGCAAACTTCTTTAGAGGGTCACACCTGTTCCAACAGCCATGACTGTTCTTAAAGGTTGCAAACCTCTTCGGAGGGTTACACCTGTTCCAACAGTCATGACTGTTCTGAAAGGTTGCAAACCTCTTCAGAGGGTCACACATGTTCCAACAGCCATGAATGTTCTGAAATATTACAAACCTCTTCGAAGGGTCATACTTGTTCCAACAGTCATGACTATTCTGAAAGATTGCAAACCTCTTCGGAAACATCATCAAGTTGGCTATAAATAGACCTTCAAATTCCAGAATATTTACTTACGAAATAATTCTTCTTCTTCTTCTTCTTCTTCTTCTTCTTCTTCTTCTTCTTCTTCTTCTTCTTCTTCTTCTTCTTTTGCACAAAATATTCCAGTGTGTTTTACGACCATCGAGTGGTTCGTCGATCACCAGAGTTTTAGGTACCGATACACTGGTGAGTTAAATCGTCTATCCTGGGAGGATATATTCCAAAACCTCGGGTACTTGAGGGGAATAATTTTCTTAAGGACACACTGTGTATTCAGTGGGCTCGATTTGTTCCTATAACGTTTTTTCAGAATTTATTTTAAAGAAGTTTATTGTTTTCGGAATTTAATTTCTACTAACTTTCTGTTTCTGTTTTCAGAAAGATTATTATTTAATTTACAGCAGTACAGATTGATAACAATCTTAAGAAAATTATAGAGAATTAAAATTCGATGATCGACAGAGGAAAAGACAATGTTTGGAATCCTCGGATAAACTGCTGAAGGTTAAAAGTTTACATTGGTATTTGTTTCTAAGCCGTTATATTGGGATTACAATGCCGCATGAACTACGAAATATTCTAACATGTTGGTATGGACGTTTGGATTCACTAGTTTGTGTATACATTCCAGTGACTTGAAGAGAAGCCAAATCAGATTCAAAGTTGGTTCACAACTATTAGTATATTGTTTAACTTTCCAAGACCATGAAGATGTGCCAATTTTATTTTTGTTTTGGAAAGTTAGTACTACTTTAAGAGAAGTACTTACTCATACTAATTGTTGAAAGTGGTTAATCTCACTTGGCTAACTGCTTATGTATTTTCTTAATGCTTGTGATGTGGAGAAAACTATTCAGTTGGCTGAAAGTCGCCATTGAGTCTGCAAAAGAAACGACTTGAATATATGTTAGAAAATACAAAGGCCTCTAATTGACTCATGCGTGAGACAAGGAATATATTCCCTCACTTGATTGAAAATCGCATCATTAACAATTTGGAGTTTAATTTTGGTATTTCCATTTAAGCAATTTATTCTTTGTCAATTCATTTTGTTGAATCGGTGCTTTCTTTCTTCAACATTCAAAGATGGAGTATGTATATAGGAGATCAAGTGAAGGTCACAATAACAATTGGATCACAAACCGCAACAATTATTTGGAGGAAATAAAATTAAACATTAAAGGGTACAAAAGCAAAGGTTGTACCTTTTTTTAGAAAAGTAGAAGGACTCGGATTTTGATATGGCGTATGTGGTCAAATTCAAACGAGCGAGTTAAGAAGAAAGTGAGAATATTTTGATTTCTACTTTCTTTACTCTAGTTATTTTTTATTTCCTGTCATTTGTGGTTTATGATATCTTGCTTCTATAAATGGTAGAGTAGAATTATGGGATGATTCCATATTTAAAATCTGGAATTATATGCATGATTAGAAATAACATATAATTACAGTTAATTTTGTTATTTCTTTGAGCAAATAAAAAACTATTATTAGTTGCTATAAAATTTAGTAGCATGCATGGTATTTCAAGAAAGTAAGACATGAATTAGGCTTACACTAAATACTTGGAAGTATTCTTGAGATAATCAAAAGTGTTGTAATGGTTTAGTTGGAAAGTCATTTAAAAGAAAATTTAAAATCACCGTGATTTTGTACTGCCGTTATGGAGATTAAAATCTTCGTGATTTTCTACTCCTTCTTTGAGATTAATATCTTCGTGATTTTCTACTCGTTCCGAGATTAAAGTTTTTGTGACTTTCTACTCATTTGACGGAGATTAAAATCTACGTGACTTTATACTCGTTTTGGATATTAAAATCTTAGTGATTTTCTACTCCAATTTATTATTTTGGTTTGAAGATTAAAAACTTCATCGTTTATTAAATTTGATTGTGTCACATATTATTCGATTTGAAGATTAAAAACTTCACCGTTTATTTGATCTAGCCGTATTAGATGTTACTCGGTTTGAAGATTAAAAACTTCACTGTTTATTAATTTTGAATGTGTCAGATTGGTTTGAAGATTAAAAACTTCACCATTTATAAACTCTAGCTATGTAGTGACACAAACAATAATTCTTGTGGTTGGCTCAACAACGTAATAGGGGCATTGAATATGAATCTCCTTTTGAAGAAATATGTTTGGAATATAAAATTATTCACCAAACAATCGCCTCTTAGTTATCGCAATCTAATAGAATTGCGGAAAGAAGGAGTAGAGCGTTAAAGGAGATGATAAAATGCCTTGTTGTAATTTACGGATTACCGCAGAGTTTATGGGGGAAGCTATTCTTACAGCTAACCGAATACTCAACAGAGTACCCCACAGCAAAACATAATCTATTCCATATGAGAAATGGAAAGGAAGAAAACCCAACTTGAAATATTTCAAAGTGTGAGGGTGTCTAGCAAATGTACAGGTTCCTTTACCTAAAAGGGTTAAAACTGGACCAAAACCAGTAGATTGCGTTTTCATTAGATATGCTACAAATAGTAAAGCATGTCGGTTTTTGGTTCATAAATCTGATAATCCCGAGATTCATGTTAATATGATAATGGAATCAGATAATGTTGAATTATTTGAAAGCATCTATCCGTATAAAACTGAAAGCGAGTCGTTAAGTGAAAGACCTAAACGACCTCGGGAAGAACCAAAGGAAAATACTCCAAGTATAGAAGATCCGAAGTAAACGTCAAAGAACATCTACTTCCTTTGGACCAGATTTTGTAACATTCTTGCTTGAAAATGAGCCTTAAACTTTTAAAGCAGCTATGTTGTCTTCTGATTCAGCATTTTGGAAAGAGAAAGTCAATAGTGAGATTCAATCAATTTTGGATAGCCATACATGGGAATTAGTTGATCTTCCTCTGGAAATAAGACTTTAGGTTCGAAATGGATCTTTAAACAAAAAATTAAAGCTGATGGCACTATTGACTAATATAAAGCAAGACTTGTTGTCAAAGGTTATCGATAAAAGGAAGGCCTTGATTACTTTGACACTTACTCGCTAGTAATAAGGAAAACATCTATTAGGTTGTTAGTGGCACTAGAGGCCGTGTATGGTCTTGAAATCCATCAAATGGATATTAAAACAGCTTTCTTAAATGGAGAATTGGAGGAAGAGATTTACATGGAACAACCTGAGCATTTTGTGCTTCCTGGTAAAGAAAAGAAAGTTTGCAAACTTGTTAAGTCGCTTTATGGACTTAAACAAGCAACCAAACAATGACATGTAAAATTTGACCAAACAATGTTGGCAAATGGATTTAAAATTAACGAGTGTGAAAAATATGTTTACATTAAAAATATTCCAGGTCATTAAGTCATTGTTTGTTTATATGTTGATGACATGTTGATAAAGAGCAAAAGTTTGACAAATATAAATGCTACAAAACGCATGTTGTCTAGCAAATTCGACATGAAAGACTTAGGAGTTGCTGATGTGATCTTAGGAATCAGAATTCGCAAGACTCCACAAGGTCTAGCATTATCACATCTCACTACATTGAAAAGGTACTTGACAAGTTCAAGTATTTGGATTTCAAAATTGTCAAGACTCTAATTGACATGAGTTATGCACTTCAAAAGAATGAAGGTGAAAGTGACTCACAACTGGAGCAAGAGTATTGGAAAGTTTGATGTATATCATGAATTGTACGCGACCAGATATAGCATGTGCTATTAGCAAACTGAGTCGGTTTACAAGTAATCCCAATCAAATACATTTGATTGCAATGAAACGAGTTTTGGGGTATCTGAAACATACCCAAAATTATGTTTTGCATTATAACAAATATCCTTCTGTGATCGAGGGATATAGTGATGCAAATTGGATCACTGGATCATCTGAAGTTAAATCCACGAGTGGATATGTTTTCACAATTGGGGGTGGAGCAGTGTCTTGGAAATCATCCAAACAAACGTGCATCGCCCGTTCTACAATGGAATCTGAATGCATAGCTTTAGATAAGGCCGGTGAGGAAGTTAAATGGCTTCGAAATTTCTTGGAAGATATTCCATTTTGTCCTAAACCTTTGGTACCTATATGTATACATTGTGATAGTCAAGCAGCAATAGGTAGGGCGTGGAGCGTTATGTATAACGGAAAATCTCGTCATATCCGACGGAGACACAATACCGTTAGACAACTACTCTTTAGTGGTGTTATCACAATTGACTACGTAAAGTCAAGAGATAACGTGTCGGATCCACTTACAAAAGGCCTATCTATAAAGGCAGTTGAAAGATCATCAAAGGGAATGGGGTTAAAGGCCTAGGACAAGTCATCATGGCAGTAACTCTACCTAGTAGACTGGATATCCCAAGATCTAGGTTCAAAGAGATCAAACAAAGTTATGAATGACGGTTCAACATTTTTAACTAACTTAACCCATTCTCATGATGAAGACAATGTTCAAAAATGAGGTAAATCATTAAGGCTTTTTTGATAAGTTAATAAAGCTTAAAGCTTTTTAATGATTTGCTAAGTCTGGCAGGATATGACCAGAGAGTGTGTCTTTATAATTACACGTTTAGGAATCACCTATGTGAGTGTGAAGTGTAAGTCGCTTCAAGGAGAATGAAAGTAAAGGCCCATTCTCTAAGCACTCATGAAACCAGGCGGTGTTCATGGCTGAAACGAACAAAACCATGAGAACCATAGAAGGTTAAGGATTGATTATGTAACTTATGTTGTCTAGGTATACAACAAAGCTTGACGGTTCAAAGATATCAAATCTACCGATTGACCGAGTATATCCGATATAAGTTTACTGCGGAAAGTTCAAAGGGAAACCTACTTATCCGGATGCAATCAATTCTTGCTTGTAAAACACACACACGCCTGTACATTCATTTAAGTTTATAGCCATTCCCCATTCATGTGGGGGATTGTTGGGTTTGTTATTTAATAAATAATAACAAAAGAGGTGTGAATGGAAAATGGTGGGAAAAGAAATGGAGGGATGACCCGTGACACGGTCCGATCTAGCCCGTTTTTCTTTCCCGGATTAATTTAAATTCGTTTTAAATTTTCCGCAAAAATTTCCAACAGCCATGACTGTTTTGAAAGGTTGCAAACCTCTTCAGAGGGTCACACATGTTCCAACAACCATGACTGTTCTGAAAGGTTGCAAACCTCTTCAGAGGGTCACACCTGTTCCAACAGACATGACTGTTCTGAAAGGTTGCAAACCTCTTCAGAGGGTCACACCTGTTCCAACAGTCATGACTATTCTGAAATGTTGCAAACCTCTTCAGAAATATCACCAAGTTGGCTATAAATAGACCTTCAAATCCGAGAATATTTACTTACGAAATTTTCTGAATCTTCTTCTTCTGCACAAAATATTCCAGTGTGTTTTATCACCATCGAGTGGTTCGCCGATCACCAGAGTTTTAGGTACCGATACACTGGTGAGTTAAATCGTTTGGTCCTGGGAGGATATATTCCAAAACTTCGGGTACTTGAGGGGAATAATTTCCTTAAGGACATGGGTTCGATTTGTTCGTATAACGTTTTTCTAGAATTTATTTTGAAGAAGTTTACTATTTTCGAAATTTTCTACTAACTTTCTATTTCTGTTTTCAGAAAGATTATTATTTAATTTACAGTAGTACAGATTGATAATAGATGATTTAGAACTCGATAAAGGAGAATTACTCATTGTTTACCCGTAAAACGGTACAATTGATTTATACATGATTTATAAACAAGTGAATTAATTTGATCCTGAAGTAATAGATAAATTAAATAAAAATGTAATACATTGCCTTGAGATTGAGATTAAATAACAGAAATAGTAATTCCGGGAGCAAGGCTTCCGGGCATAATATCAAAAAAAAAGATAAAATTGTCTTAAGCTTTGAATAGAATGTACCGTATATTTGCCGGAAAATTCGTGTCTCTTACAATGATAATAGAGCTCGCTATTTATAGATTTTACCTAGGAAACAAGGTCCTAGGATCAAGCCCCTCTTTAATGTAAATTATGAGGGCCATTGAAGAACGTATAACGACAGACAATGAATGTTATATTCCTTGTAACGGATTGTGTACTTGATGCTATAAAATAATCCTCATTTAATGCTACTGAGTGGTAGGCATTTATTTCATCTCTATGAGTATTACTCTCTCCGGTAACAAATGGGATCGTCACCTTCGGATTCAAATGTCTTCTGTCTTCGGCTTCACACATCACTTCCTTATTCGATCATTTAATGTAAACATATTTTACCTTATACATATAACCCCCTGCTTTCAAGTGGCATAACATTATATCACCGAGAAGTTGGTAGAAAACACCTCTCTAAAAAGTTTTCTAAAGGTTGATTTGATGCAAGTCTCTTCGCATTTAATGCCCGAACACGCGTCATCCCATGATTTAGCATCAATTTTGCCGGTTATCGAGGTAATTATGACCACGATTTTAGCCACCTATTTCGTCACTTATACTATTGGCCTAAGTAAAGGTTACTTTTGAAGATTGACAAAGGAACTCAGGATGAACCAGGTCCATCACTCAGGTGCACAGAAACGAGCAGATTCAACCATGTGGGTTGCACGTGAAGGAGATAAGCTTAACTTGGTGTATTTAATATCTCTTGATCGAAAAGGTTGCATAATTGATAAGGAAAAGGAGTCCTTAATCAAAGAGAACACAATTCAAGATAGGGAAGGAGTTAGAAGTTGAAATCAACTACAACTTTCTACCAAGGAAGAGTTGCATAAGAACTCTAGTTATTTCTTCATCTACTAACTCTATAAATTGCAGGATGTTCTCACATTAAAGTGTTGCACAAAGAAGCAGAAGTTAAACGTGAATAGGGAGCAAAATAGCAAAGCTTTTTGCAAGCAGTTCGTGTGTGATTCAAGTGTGCAAACCTGAAGCTACATGAACCAAATTGAAGAACCAACTCCATAAAGAGTTTTATGTGTCTTTCTGTATTTCTAGTTCAATTATAGTAGGTATTTTCATATTGTACTTTTCAGCTTTATCTAGAAGTAATTGTAATAGGTATTTTGAGTATTCAAGTTAGAGTTAACTTGAAGTTGTCGCAACAATTAGAGGCTGGTTGCCACAACGGGATTAGAGGTAATCCTTAGGTTTACAAAGAGTTTTGTAAATGCTGTTTTGGCTCAGTGATTTAGTGAAATGTTGGGGAAAATCCTACTGAGTTGTAGATCGTGATTTTTTCACCTTTTGAGCCGGGTGTTTTTCATGTAAAATCTCCGTGTTCTTTATTTTCTGTATTTATTATTCCATAACAGTAGTAGTTGGAATACATAAAAGAACCAGATCCTTCTAGAAGCAGTTTAAGTAAAAAATTGGGTACCACACAAATCACCCCCTCTTATGTGGTATTGACATTTAGAACATCAATTGGTATCAGAGCAGGTTATCGTTAAAGAGGCTAACACCTTAGGAACAGATCAAGATGAGCGCACCACCTAAAAACTGGAAAGGGCAATCCACTAATAGGCCTCCACTCTTTAATGGCCACTACTACTCTTGGTGGAAAAGCAGGATGAAAGATCACATCATCGGAGAAGACTATCAGCTATGGGACATTATCATTGATGGTCCCCTAGCTACCATGAATAAAAATGTTGAAGGAGTAGATGTGCCAAAAACAAGAGTTGACTGCAATGCTGAGGACTTGAGAAAGTGGGAAAAGAATGCAAATGCCAAGAAATGGCTTGTGTGTGGACTTGGTCTAAATGAGTACAGTAGAATTCAAAGTTGTACCACTGCTAAGGAAATCTGGGATACTTTGCAAATGGCTCATGAAAGAACACCTCAAGTGAAGAGGTCCAGAGGAACACTGCTGTATTCTCAATATAAGAATTTCACCATGATAGAAGGGGAAACCATCCAAGAGATGTATACAAGGTTCATCACACTGACAAATGAACTTAAGTCTATTGGAAAGGTTATTCTTGAAGAAGAAAAGTTGAGAAGATTTTGACAAAAGGTACTGCCAATCTCTTGGGAAAGCAAAATTACAACTATTCAGGAATCAAAGAACATTGCCACTCTTAAGTTGGATGAGCTAATTGGAAATCTCACTGCCTATGAACTTAGAAGGCAAACCATGAATATAGATGCACCCAAGAGAGAAAGGAGCATGACATTCAGAATCACTGAAGGTGCTGATCTAGAGGAGGATGAAATGATCATAATCACAAAGGATTTCAAGAAGTAACTAACGAGAGGAAACGGTCCTTCAAAAAGTGGAAGCTACAACAAACCAATGGTTCCTAAAAAACAAACCAATGAGGGTTGTTACAAGTGTGGGAAGACTGATCACCACATCAAACATTACCCTCAATGGGAAATTGAATGGAAGAAGGAAAGAGTTGAACGAAGGAATTGGAAGAAGGAACATGTTCAACCCAAGAAGAACAAAGGATCAACAAAGGCTATGGTTGCTGCCTGGGGAGAAAGCTCAGATGAGGACTCAGAGGATGAAGATGGAAATGAACAAACACTTATGGCAATTGGAGAATCCGATGAGGAATTTGAGGTAAGTATAATTCATCTCAAAGACAAGATTAAATTTTTGTCTAAATAAAGGCTATTTGAGTTACTCCTGGATTTCATTGCTGAATCTGAGGATCTAAATAATGAAAACAAACAACTGTCTAAGGAGTGTGTGATTTTGAAAGCTATGTGCAAAAATCTGGAACTTAGGGCTAGTGAAAGTAAAAGTAAAAATGGTGAGTTAAAGAACCAGGTTCATGAACTCGACACCACAGTCCTAGAGCTTAAATCTGAAAATCTAAAATTGAAATTAGGAACTGGTAAAAAAAATCTGATCACACATAACTCACTTTAGAAGAAAATATAGGAAAAATGAAAGATGAGTTGTACAAAAGAGATGAGCAGATAAGAGTCCTTAAGGAGGATCTAAAGAAGGTTAAGCACGAGCTAGATAGAATCTGTAAATGGAATAAGTTCTCCGATGCACTTTCATGGCTACATGAATACCATAGTAGGAATAAGAGAGGATTTGGCTACGGGACCCCTGCACCTAAGTGGGATCCCAAAAGCAAGTACCTTACACTTCCTGAGAATAAAATTTGCACACACTGTGGTAAAACTGGTCACTATAAAAGTGAATGTATTGCAAAAGAAAAGGCTGGTCAAAAGAATAAAGAATTTGTTCAAGGGAAAAATAGGCTGCCAGGTTGGGCTAAAAAGAATTTGATTCACCCTTTTGCCTATAGAAAGGGACCGAAACTAATTTGGGTTACTAAGACTAACCCCTGATTTCCTTTTGTGGGTCCAAGTGAAGGGGAACAGCCAAATATGGTACATGGATAGTGGCTGCTCGAAGCATATGATAGGAAGCAAGAACCAGTTCCTTTAACTTGAGGACCTCAAATGAGGTAATGTCTCCTTTGAGAATGGGAAGAAAGGTGAGATCATTGGGGTTGGAAAGGTAGGTAAGACTGATTCTCACTCTATTGAGAATGTCTACTTGATAGATGGCCAGTCTAATTAGTGTATCACAATTATGTGATCAAGGTAACTTGGTAGCATTCAACAGTACCAAATATTTTGTGATTAATCTTACCATTGACAAGATTGTTTTGCAAGAAAAAAGAGTAAACAATACATGCATTGTGGATTTTTCCACACTTTCAGAAAATGAACTCACTTGCTTAAGTGTGTTGGACAATGATCCCCTCCTTTGGCACAAGAGACTTGGACATGCAAGTCTGATTCAACTTAGCAAATTAGTTTCCAAGGATTTGGTAATAGGGCTGACCAACATCAAGTTCAAGGAAGACAAAGTTTGTGAGGCTTGTGCAAAGGGGAAGCAGGTAAGATCCTCTTTTAAATGCAAGAAAGTGGTAAACACCACCAGATCGATGGAACTGGTTCATATGGATCTCTGTGGTCCAATGAGAACATTAAGCAGATGTGGTAAAAGATATGTGATGGTGCTTTTTGATGATTACTCTAGGTTTACTTGGACATTATTTTTAACATCTACAGATGAAGCATTTGACATGTTTACTTCTAAGAAACAACTAGGTAATTAGTTTTCATCAATTATGTCTATCATGGAACTAAATTTGAAAATGCTAAGTTTGCTGAATTTTTGCATGCTACATCATAAATGATTGCATGACTAGACCTCTTGTTAAGAAGATTCCCTATGAGTCACTTAAAGGGAGAAAGCAAAATATATCCCATTTTAGGGAATTTATATGCAAGTGCTTTGTGCATAATAATGGCAAAAACTCCCTAGGTAAGTATGATCCCAAAAGTAATGAGGGAGTATTCTAGGGATATTCTTCACATAGTAAAGCTTATAAGATATACAGTAAAAGAACTATGTGTGTAGAAAAAATGTAGATGTTATTTAAAACTAACATTCTTTTTGAGAAGCAGGAACAAGATAATGAAGAGATTGGGCTGATAAGAAATTCAAATCGACATGAAGGAATATGTGATGGAACAGGTCCTTTCACCCAGGGCAACATGATAGGGGGAACTGACTAGAGAGGAACTGATCCTCAAACCTCGAGGGAACCTATTACTTAGTAACAAAACCAGGAAGAAACATCTAAAGAAATTGACACTCCTATTGCAACATCCAAGATATTGGATATAGATAAACCTGGTTCATCTATTGATTAGAAGTTGTATAGGGGAATGATTGGTTCTGTTTTGTATCTTACTGCTAGCAGACCTGGCATTGTTTTCATATAGGTTTTTTGTGGTCGATTTCAGGCAAATCCAAAGAAGTCCCACTTGACTGCTATCAAGAGAATATTGAGATACTTGAAAGGCACCAATGACCTTTGCCTTTAGTATTCAAAAGGTAATAATTTTAACCTAGTGGGATACATTGACGTTGATTATGCAGGTTTCCTTGTAGATAGGAAGAGCACCTCAGATATGGCACACTTCCTTGGTTTATGTCTTGTGTCATGGGCTACCAAAAAGCAAAATTTAATGGCCTTATCTACTGCAGAAGCTGAGTATGTTGCTGTTGCTTCATGTTGTGCTTAATTTTTATAGATCAAACAACCATTATTGAACTTTGGAATTGATGTTCGTTGCATCCCTATTTTTTTGGTGATAACACTAGTGCTATTAGTATTACAAAGAACCCGATTCATTATAAGAAACTAAGCACATAGATGTTAGGAACCATTTTTGAGGGACAACTATGAGAAAAACTGGATCACTGTGGAGTTTTGTGCTACTAACAAGCAAATTGTTGACATCTTCACAAAAGCCTTAAATAGAGATCACTTTGAGAGGAACGTGGAATTAGGGATGATTAAGATCACCTAAAAGGACAAGTTCAAGGTTAAATTAAAAAAAATGAAAGAAAAAAAAAATTTGCTTAGAAAGTCTGTAAATTGTGTATAATTAGATTAAATCTTGCTCAGTCTCATACTTTCCATAGTATACTTTTGTGCCATGTGTTAAAATGACTCATTAATCTATAATGATATTTTCTCTATTTTGGCAAATTTAGATTCACACAAGAGAATTATTAGTGAAGAATCTGGTTCATCAAGGTAACACGGTATGTTTTCTGCACTCTGCATAATTTGAAATAACTATATTTGGATAATGAGCAGAGTCCTACCAAATACCAAACTCCTTTTGGACCTATCTGTTACAAGTGAACCAGTCTCGTTCAAAAGAGTCCCAACTAAATGGAAGTACCTAGATTCTAGGGATACAATCTAACATCTCTTCAAAACTGAATTTCAGTTTGATTAAACTTCTAAGAGTCTGAAAAGCTGTAGTTACACCATCAATTATTCCTCTGTATATTGATCAGCTTTAGTGTATTTCTTACCTCATCTCTCTCAAGCCGTAAAAAACTCTCATTCTTCTTTCATCTTCCAAACACAATCTAATTCTCTTCTCTTCCGTACCCTAACCTAGATATTTTGAACACCTCTAAAAATCCTTCATCACCACCACAGGAAACCACTTCTACACCTTCTAGAACAACAATCTCTAAGAAAAGTAGAATAAAGATGATGGCTAGTAAGATTGTCGCTAAAAGAGAGCAGATTAAGAAAATAAACAAGCAATTGAAAGCAGGTAGGGAAGAAGAATCCTAGAAATCTGAAGATTCATTTAATTCTGCTACTAAGAGGGAAGAAAGTAGGTATTCCGAAACTGAACAAGTATCTTCTGATTCTAAAGTTTCTCCTGAGATAATTTCTAAAGCTGCTGCAAATTTCGAGAATAGATTTGTAGGATATATAGCAGATGTTGAGACTACATCTTCTGGAGAAGTTGGTGGTAAAAATGAAAAAAAGAAGGAAGGCAAGGGCGCTAGGAGTACTATGAGGGGAAAAGGGACAAGAGTGGCTAATTCTTCACTCACTCCTGTTGGTCTAACAAAAGAAACCGGCGCAATGGTTGTTTGGGGAGAGAAATTTAGTGAAATAGAAGAGAGTGTGAGCAAAATAGGGGAAGTGGGTCTGGCGAAGCTACTGAGGTATTGGTTCAACTTGGAAAAAATATAGATGAACCTGTTCCATCTGAAAAGGAAACCCTTACGGACCTATTGATAGGGTTATCAATGTCACCAAAACTCATTCCATTCCCTATGGTTTCATTCTCACAAATATTATTGAACATTTCAAGGTACCTATGAAGAAGTGGGAGGTTGGTACAAGAAAGGATCATTTTGGGGTTAATACTCTGCTTGCTTGCAATTATGAAGTCAATGTCATTCCTAATGAACTGGTTCATCTAAAAAAGATACCTATCAATAGCAAAGCCAGAATCTTGGTACAGGAGAGTGAGGCAAAGGATATTGAGATGGCAAGGCTGAAGACATGATTGGTTAAGGTAGAATCTGAGAGAGATGTTCTCAGAACTAAACTTGCAAGGGAAAAGGAGAAGAATGATGGAATTCTTCAAGACATGCTGAAACTTCTCCAAGCAAATAACTCAGTCCCTACCTCTTCTAAGCCTTAAATCCTAGCCTAGTGTAGATCAACCAGTGACCCAGTCCGGGACGTTTTGTTTCTTTTGCTCATGTTTTCAGTATTTTTATTACTTCTTATGCTTTGTGGTAGAATCTTATCAATCATCAATGAAATTCACTATTTTTGCTCTAACTGTTTGTTTATATTTATTTGATGGTTAAAATTCTTAGTTTGATCTATGATGATTAATCCATGTTTGCATTGAAGTAGCCCCAGTGGCCATGAGTAAGCTTTAAAATCTGGTTATCTCACATTTTTTATGCAACTTTTCGATGATGCCAAAAGAGGGAAAAAGGTTGTGCTTTAAACAAGTGATGTTTACACTTTGAACAGTGATGTTTATAACCTAATGTACCTGGTTCTTGATGATAAGTGATAAAAAGGAAAATATTTCTAGCATTGTGTTGATGTTGAGCTGAGTTGAAACAGGGCCTAAGCTTATGAAAAGCACAGAGTTTTTCATCATCAAAAAGGGGGAATTTGTTGGCCCAAGTAAAGGTTATTTTTGAAGACTGACAAAGGAACTCAGGATGAACCAGGTCCATCACTCAGCTGCACAGAAACGGGCAGATTCGAGCATGTGTATTGCATGTGAAGGAGATAAGATAAACTTGGTGCATTTAATATCTCCTGATTGAAAAGGTTGCATAATTGATAAGGAAAAGGAGTCCTTAATCAAAGAGAACACAATTCAAGATAGGGAGTGAGTTAAAAGTTGAAATCAACTAGAACTTTTTCACCGAGGAAGAGTTGCATTAGAAATCTAGTTATTTCTTCATCTACTAACTCTATAAATTGCAAGATGTTCTCACATTAAAGTGTTTCACAAAAACGCAGAAGTTAAACATGAATTGGGATCAAAATAGCAAGGCTTTTTGCAAGCAGTTCGTGTGTGATTCAAGTGTGCAAACCTGAAGCTACATGAACCAGATTGAAGAACCAGCTCCATAAAGAGTTTTATGTGTCTTTCTTTATTTCTAGTTCAATTGTAGTAGGTGTTTCATATTGTACCTTTCAGCTTTATCTAGAAGCAATTTTAATAGGTATTTTGAGTATTCAAGTTAGAGTTAACTTGAAGTTGTCGCAACAGTTAGAGGCTGTTGCTACGACAAGATTAGAGGTAATCCTTAGGTTTACAAAGAGTTTTGTAAATGCTATTTTGGCTTAGTGATTTAGTGAAGTATTGGGGAAAATCCTACTAAGTAATAGGTCGTGGTTTTTTTCACCTTTTGAGCCGGGTGTTTTCCACGTAAAATCTCCGTGTTCTTTATTTTCTATATTTATTATTCCAAAACAGTAGTAGTTGGAACACATAGAAGAACTAGGTCCTTCCAGAAGCAATTTAAGCAAAAAATTAGGTACCACACAAATCACCCCCCTCTTATATGGTATTGATGTTTAGAACATCATATAGACATCAAACTCCTTCATTCGCACCTCATAATTCTTCAAACTCTCTGCATTCAACTTGTACTCTGTTTCCAACCTTTCTTTAATTTTCTTCGTAAGAGAAAAGCTTTTCCTTCTTCTTTAACATAGAATGGCTTCTTCTTCTAAAACCTTAGTTCCTCAAAGAACAAAAGCAAAGCCGATAAGGCCACTCCTCTGACAGTGAATACCATCATCCCCAGAAGTTTAGTCATAACTAAAGACTTCGAAGAGAAATTTTCTTCTACTAACCCTCATACATAGGCCATTGGTAGATACCCTTCTTTCATCCGTCCTTCCAGTATTCCTGCTGTGAAGGAATATTATCGTTGCCAAGATTTAGATATTATTGTTGATACCCAATTTTTTTTTAAATATTTTATATACCCAAAATACTTTCAAAATAACATATACATGCATATATAAGCATGCCAAAGAAGTTTTGGTATTTTTCCTTATTTTTTTAAGATTTTAAAACTAATTTTTTTGCCTATTTTAATAGTAAAAAATTCAATAATTATTCCTAAACTATCATGTTTGGTGAATAATATATTTTCACTCTCATATTTTTACCAAAATATAATTAAGGTAATTTTTGTATATTTTTATAAATTTATTTGGTAGTTCTAAAGTTAAATTGCATGTAATTGCAAGTTTAGCCGATCCTAAGATTAACTGCATTTTTATAATTGTACAAATTTGTTCCGATACTGTTAAATTAATATTTATATGTTATTTACTGACTAAGTACTTTTAATTTACTTTCATCATCATTTTACTATTTTTTTTAAATAAAAGGGAAAAACGGCTATTTGAAATATAGCTCCAATTCGTTTCAATTGTATCCCCATTTACATTTCAATTTTTTTAGCCTGAAGTTGGCCCAATTTCAAGCTTAAAATCGGACCAGCCCAATCCCATCTAACCCAACCCAATGACTCGTTCATCCTACCCGAGCCAAGGCTCTTTTAATCCAGACCGTTGATCAATCTGATCAACAGTCACGATCTCTTATTTCTTTTTTTAATTCGCCTAACCCAACATTAATCCCCTCATTTCCCTCTGGTATCCGCCTTTGGATCCTCTCATCTCTCTCTCAACCTTTCCCCTAACCCTAGCAGCTTCTTGTCATCCTCAACCAAAACTCACCGAAATCCATGGCTTCTCAGGCCATGGAAACCCTATATTCACCTCCTATTGCTCCTACATTCCTGATGCTCGAAGGATCAAGGCCAGACTTCAGAGGTCTTCATTTAGACCTTCACCGATTTGAGGTTTTCGTCCATTTCCAGCCCTGCTCCGATATGTCTTAGCCTCCTGAGCCTGGCTCTAACCTTATCGACTCGGATCTAATCTCGTGACTTTCAAGCCTTTCTTGTCCTTTAGGTTTCTCAGAAACCCTAGCCTATTCAAGGTTCTTTCATAGTTATTTGTCTAGATCTATGCATTATCTAAACTTTTCTTGCCATCTAAGGTGTATTCCCCAAAAGCTTCTTTTCAAAATCGTTTCTCTTCAATTTTAGGATTTCTGAAAGGATTTTTGAAAAAAATCTTTATGATGTTTCTCCTTCTTTGCTTTATGTGTGTTTGTTCATATCCTTCTCGTATGATTTCTTTATTACGCGTGTACTGTCTTCTGCCTTTTCTTTTCTACTATGCATGTTATTTCTTTTAAACTTTGCCATGTTTTCTCTACTCTTTTACTATGTGTGTTTACTGTTAAGTTATTTGATTTTGTTTACTGGACTCTGTTCATATTTT
>MU666817.1:59921-92947 GCA_026770625.1 Nicotiana glauca
TGGATGCATGAGAGCTGGATCTTCCACACTGCACTATTCTAATTCTGATAGTATCCTGGGTGTAAGCAATGCCTGGAATCCCTGACATTCCTTGGAACTTTGAAACACCTTAGATAAAGAGAAGGTTTCGGAAATCTGGATCCCGGAAGTGGCTCAATCGCATGTTATTAGACATTAAGGTTGAATTAGGCTGCTCGGATCTAGCTGTTAGCTTTTGATGTATCTTTTAATTTCCAGTTTGATTCATTGGGTTATAATAATTTTGTATGAAACTCGGGGAGTATAGTAAAAGGGTGTGGGAGCGGTCTTTACTTTTCTTGCATCCAACGGGTAGAAATCATGAGTTAGGATTTTTTTTATCAAACTAGAAATCCTGCCTATAGGGTCTTTAATACTGATTCAATCATATAGAGACCATGCCTATAGGATTTAACGCTTAACTTTACTACAAAATCACCTAGAAAGCATGTCTATAGGATTTAACATTCATGTTCTGTAATGACACATATAGAGATCATGTCTATAGGCTCTTGCATTTTTGCATATACAAATGTCATTAGGCAAACTGTTTATAGGCTTAATAACAAAGTTGCATATAGACCTCATGTGTATAAGACTCCTATTAATGTCATGAAAGGGTGTTAAAATCAGTAAACGTATAGAAAGCATGCCTATAGGAAACCTCGTCTTTAATAGAATCATTCGTTCTTAAGCAGTATCGATTGCTGTAATTCGTATCTTTACTAAAACTGGTAATTTTCTACTTCTGAAACCCGCTAAAATTGGTAAACCTTTTCATATAACCAATCTGCACTCCCCCGAAACTCGTAAACATTTTTAATCAGTCTACATCTTTTCTGAAACAACTGGTTCTAAAATCGGTTTACATCTTTTCTCTTTGTTTAAACTGATAATTCTTTTTCTAAAATCAACTTGTATCTTTTTTGAAACTGCTGGTAACTCTTTGCATCTTTTTCCTGAAATTAATGGATCCTACGCCTAGGTTTTTATTTCAACTCATAAACAAAAGGTTGGCTAATTAATGAATTGGGTCAGTCCCTGACAACTGTATCTGAGTTGCCTAATGCAGACTTTCTGTTTAAATACGTGTGTTGAACCAATCCGCTCGCTGTTTAATTTAAATCTAAGACCAAATCAGTATTTGTCAAGGCATGCTAAACTAAATGATTGTTTGACTTCTGGGGTTAATTTGAGCCTTGTATGCTTGTTTGTTCTCCCCTTTTACTTGATACTTGTTTTGAATGTCGAGCTAGAATTTTATCCTTTAAACTCCACAAAGGCCCCCATCCCTTTCTTCCCCTTAGGATTAGAAGTCCTAATACCCGGAACTAATAGGATTGGGACGGGTAGTAGAATGCGATAAGTAAACGATACCGTTCCGCGCTTTAATACCTTAACGGGGTGGGAAGAGTAGACATGGAGATGATGATTACACGATAACACTCCGCGTACAACTGAGTACTAGTGTTGTGCGAATGATCCATGTAATGTATAAACCTAGGACCCCTTTCTCCTTCTTTATTAGTTTAACAAAATTTTCTGAATCTTTAAAGCTATTGCATTTTCAATTTCTGCTTCTCGCATGATCCTTCAGATTATTTGCACTAAGTACTTGACATTTTCCTCTACTTGCACGTTTTTTATAAAAGTTGCTCCTTTAAAATTCAGCACTTCTTTTAACCTTTTGTGCTTCTTGTACTTGTTTATTTACATTTACATCTAAAGTCACAATTGTAGCATGGCCGGGAACCACACTAGTGGATCTTGAGGGATGCCTAACACCTTCCCCTCGAGATAATTTCAAGCCCTTACCCAAAACTCTGGTCTGCATCTTTAATTCTTCTAAAAGTGCCCTAATGCACTATAATCATTAGGTGGCGACTCTTCAAACTCTCAAAAAACCCAATTCCCAAAGTAGTAAAAGATTTATCTTCTCGAATGTCGTGAAACCGATTCCGCGAGGAAAAAGGGAGCGTCGACAGCATGGCGACTCTGCTGGGGACTTCTTTAGGCTTTTACCATTGCATGCTATACATGACTTTATTGCTTTCTTTTATTGCTTTTGTTTAATGTCTTTATTTGAAACTAACTTGTTTCTTTTGTTTCTTTTTCTTTAATTACTTTCATTTATTGCTTTTCCATCAATACTGTTGTAATTTTTGAGCAATCATTGTAAACTTTATTGTATGAACGTGAAAATACATGTCAATTTGTTTCATCCTTGTAAACTTCATCTTCAACATCATATTTCACTTGTTCCAAACAAATACTATAGCAACGCTTATAATGAATAGTTGCGCACTTCCAATACTACCACCCCCTAAATTTGGCAAAGGCATATTTGCGGTCAAACCAGTCGATTAACGGTGTAGTCGACGGTTCTGTGCCTTTCTCTCTTGAGTTGTCTGCTCAAGGGTACCAGTCTAGCACTTCAAGATAGAAACCTTACTCTGTTAAGCTATACATGCATCATGGTCAAACCTAGCCGAGTCAGTTATGTTGTCCACATAATGACTCATTAAGACAGCCTTGTCCAAAGTCCACCGGGTTTCCTTGAAACCCAAAGGGACATCTCCACGTTCTGTGCATTTATTTGGAGAACTTAAGTGCTTTGCTATGCTAATTATTGATTTAAATAGTCGAGTCTGGAGGGGTAAGGGCCTAACACTCTGTTTTGCAGAAAATGAGATACGAGATCCCTAGATTTGGCATGGTAACCAACATTCATCCAAGGCTACTGAATTGGTGGAACGACCCCCCATTCTAGTGATCAAACACTCGTCCGTAAGTACCTAGGGAATCTGCTTTCTCTCCTAGAGATTCAACCTAACAGCAGAATCATAGAGGCTGCAACATTATTTTGGGATAGTGACAAATCTGTGTTCCGCTCTGGTGATCTAGAGATGACTCCTTTGCTTGAAGAGATAGGGGGTCTAGCTGGAATTCCTTGGGAGACTCCGGGTTTGCTTATGCTAGAAAATCGCAAAGGAAGGGGTTTCCTTAAAATGATGGGGTTGAAGAAAAACCCAGACTTAACCTGTTTAAAAGACTTCTACATCCCTTTCGACTATGTATACGAAAGGTACGGCCATAGCAAGTCATACCGCACCTATTCATATGAATTTGCTATCACCTCATTAGAGTATGTCCATAGAAGTGTCTTTGTTTTCATGTTTTACTTTTTGGGGATGATCGTGTTCCATATGAAGAAGGCTAGGATCCATACCGGACTAGCTATGGTAACCAAAACTTTGATGGAAGGGATTGGTGAGCAAACTTTCAGCATAGTGCCTATGATCGTCGCCGAGATATACCACGCCTTGAACAAGTGTCAACAAAAAGGTAGTCATTTTGAGGGTTGCAACTTATTGCTTCAGCTTTGGCTCATGGAACACCTCCAGAAAGGAGAATACCGACAGGAGATCCTACATAGAGATTGGGATGATCATATCGCCTTCCACCAGCCGAGGCGTATGAATTATATGCCAAAGATGTTCGCTCAGCCAGAGGACGCCAGAGGATGGGTAGAATTGTTCGAAAACCTAAAAGAAGACCAGATGCAATGGATGTTTGAGTGGTTCCCTACGGATGAATTCATTGTCTGATCCCGAGATGCACCATGAGGCAAGCTGGAAGAAGACAAATCATACCAAGGGTTGATAAAATAAGTCACCTCAGGGCTGATTTCCAGGACGATGATAGCCCTCACAGGTGCCAAGCTCAGCATTTGTGGCATTGCAAAATCGTTTTGGGGAAGGAATCCATCGAGCCAAATAGGTACCACACCGGTTGCGTGCCGCATTATTCGGGTTGGTTAGAAGATAATGGCATGGGTCAGCCGAGATTCGTTCGAGGTCACAGAATTATTGACGAGCATGCTGAAGCACAGGTTAAGTATAATCAACTGTGCAAGAGAATTCGAGAGTGTGAAAGTGAGCATCGGGAAATACATGAAGCCCATCAGAAATTGATCGAGGAGTGGAAAGAAATGGCTGTCAGCGCCAACAACCGACTAGGATATTTGGAGCGGGGTCTAGTATAGCTGGAAGGAAAGTTCATCAAGAGGATCGAATACTGCCAAAACGCCAAAGGAAATGCAGGCGGACATCTGCGCCAGCCTACTTACTACTTGGACTACGCGAGTTGGTGGAGCTGTTCGAGGGAGACAAGACTGCCAAATCTGGGGAAGGTCCTTCAAGGACCAAGTAGTCAGGAGTCCTTTATTTTGCTTTAATGATGTAATAAGGACAATGGCCACTAGTGACATTTACTTTATGTTATTTAGAGTCATTTTGGATTCATGTTATTTTTATCAATAAAATGAGGCATTTAGCATTATAAATTCTCCAAAACTATTTGACGCTAGGCCTACCTCAGGCACAATGAGGCACCAAAATTAGTACGCGATTTAAATTCCCGCACAATTTGTTTAAATATTGCAATATTTTTCCTCAGAACCCGCACTAACTTGTTACCTTTTTGTTTTTTTCTTTTATTTTTATTCCCCTCCCCAAAGGTTAGTTCGTGCATTCTGGCACCATCAGCATACTCTACAAGATCTAATGGCCCTCCACCTCCTCCTCCTCCGAGTCCTGTCCGGAACAAGAACAAAGGCAAAGTGGGAGATACAAGCGCCAGAAAGGAGATTGAGATTCCTCAGGGTACCCCGATTGCTAAGGAAACTAATACACAACTGGAACAAAAGCTGTTGAAATTCCGAGAAGAACTAGATCAGGTTCGAAATTTGGCGAACCTATCATTTTCCCTCACCGCTCCTGATATCAACACCCAAAATCCCGCACCTCCACAAAACACCCCACAACCACAGATACAACCCACTCATATGTGCAACACATGCCACACTCCAAATAACACCCCACTACTCATTCCCAAGCCACTGAACACCAAAAATGACCATCTCCACAACACTCCTATTTACGTGGATACTGTACCGTACTACGCCCAACCCATCTCAAATGCACGTGAGTCTGATGACAAAGACTCCCTCATTAGGAACTTAGCGGTAGAGCTCAAGAAATTAACCAGCCGAGTTCAGGGCGTGGAAGGTAACAAAGACATTGAAGGATTGAATTACGAGGACTTGTGCATTCAACCAGATGTTGAACTTCCGGAGGGGTACAAACCGCCCAAGTTCGAAATGTTTGATGGAACAGGAGATCCTAGAGTCCACCTGAGGACCTATTGCGATAAGCTAGTGGGGGTCGGAAGAGATGAAAAGATCCGTATGAAGCTCTTTTTGAGGAGCTTAACGGGAGATGCACTATCTTGGTACATCAGTCAAGACCCCAAGAAATGGACGAGTTGGGTAGGTATGGCATCAGACTTCATGGATAGATTCCGGTTTAATATAGAGAACGTACCATATGTATTCTACATACAAAATTTGAAGAAGAAACCCATCGAAACATTTTGCGAGTATGCTACTCGTTGGAGGTCAGAAGCTGCAAAGGTCAGGTCGGCCCTAGAAGAAGAGCAAATGAATAGATTCTACGTCCGAGCTCAGGATCCCTAATATTACGAGAGGTTGATGTTGATCGAGGGTCAAAAGTTCTCTGATATCATCAAACTCGAAGAAAGAATCGAAGAGGGCATCAAGAATGGTATTGTTACAAATCTTGAAGCATTGCAAGACACCAATAAGGCTTTACAAACTGGTGGCGCGTCCAAGAAGAAAGATGTAAGTGCCGTGATGGTCACACAGGGAGCCAAATCACCACCAAAATACCACACTTACCCATCACCTCCACTTACATATTAGCCTATCCCAAATTACCAAGCACCCGCACCCTCCTATCCACCTCCCGTTTACCAGTCCTTTCCACCTCTCACATATCAACCCACCTCACCCAGATACTCTCAACCAGCACCTATTTACCAAGCTTATAACGCTCAACCCTCTCACTATCAATCACCACCCACCCGTCAAAATTTTTCGAGACCCAGACCAAATTTTGACCGTAAACCTCCCAGACAATACACAGCCATCGCATAACCAATTGACCAGTTATATGAAAGACTTAAAGCTACTAGTTACGTCACTCCTATCCCAGCCAAAGCTCCAGAAAATCCCTCCTAGTGGGTTAACCCCAACAAGACCTGTGCGTATCACTCCGGTATGAAGGGACACACTCTTGACGAGTGCCGTTCATTGAAAGATAATATTCAGACCTGATCGACAATAAGTTCATTATAGCAAAAGGAGCCCGCTCCTAATGTTTGTAACAACTCCCTGCCTGACCACAAAGGTGGAGACATTCATATGATCGAGATCGAGGATGTTTGGACCCTAAAGGGTTAATAGGTTTGATTGCTGAAGGGGATGAACCAAAGTAGCCGGCAGTTACCCTTAACCTAATTGTAATGCAGAATAAGCCCTCCATGGACGATGAAGTAAATATGTCTATACCTCTTGAATTTGAAGTGCCTCCTTCTGCGAAGGCATCCGGGCCAATCGAAGTTGAATTTGGGGTTCCAAAGGCACATACACCCTTTAAAGTTGATGTGCTACCACCAAGGGTGCCTATTCCACTGGCAATGACTGACATAACACCATTCCAATCAAATGCCATACCATGGGATTACACGGCCAAATCTAGGAGGAAAGGAAAGACAAAGATAGGAGAAACGATTGGCGCACAAGGAATGACTAGAACAGAGAGGGTCTACACCCAGAGCACCTAGACGAATTCGGTAAGCAAGCCCCGGGACGTCCCATTGAGACAGGACCCAACAATCTTTGGAAGAAAATTCAGGCTAAGGAGTACTCAGTCGCTGAACAGCTGAACAAAACACCAGCACAGATATCTATCCTGGCTCTTCTGCAGAGTTCAGACGCTCACAAGAATGCCTTAATGAAGATACTTAGCGAAGCCTATGTTCCCAGCAATGTAATCGGGGGTGAGATGGCGAATATGGTGGGGCAAGTGCTGGAGAGCCACAAAATAACCTTCCATGAAGACGAATTGCCGCCAGAAGGTTTGGGCCACAAGAAGGCCCTGCACATCACCGTGCAGTGCAAAGATTATTTCATCACCAGGGTTTTGATCGATGGGGGATCGAGCCTCAACATATGTCCGCTTGTAACTCTCAGAACTTTGGGGAAAGGCCTACACGAGATCAAAGACAGGGCTATCAATGTCCAAGCCTTCGATGGATCCTAGAGATCTACTATTGGAGAAATCAGCATGTGCTTACAAATGGGGCCAACATGGTTCGATGTCAAATTCCAAGTGATAGACGTCCTGGCATCCTACAACTTGTTGTTAGGATGCCCCTGGATCCACGCTGCTGGAGCCGTAGCATTGATCCTGCATTAGGCGGTAAAGTTTGAATAGAATCACCAAGAAGTGATCATTCATGGCGATGGTAGTAACCCCATATATAGTCGCCAGACCATCCCAATGATCTGGGGCAGAAGGAGAATGGGCGGAGAGACATACCACCGCATCGAAAGGGTCAATGTTGTAGACAAAGATAAATGGTGGGACAACAAGATCGAAAGTATCCTGAATTGGTGCAGGTACGAGCCTGGTAAGGGACTCAGTAAGAATATCCAAGGGATCACTAAAACCATCAAACCGAAGAAGCATGACACTACCTTTGGCTTAGGGTACGGCTATACTTGGGAAGAATTCCAGAATTGGTCGCCACCATGGCGCAGCCCCTACTATCCATTGGAGTTTTCGATACCTAGCCTGGAGCAAACCTTCCAGCCAGCAGATACTATATATGGGTCAGAAGAAGATGAAACATTGGCAGCCATGACGAATTTGTTCCTGGAGATTAATGGCATGGACTATTGTGTTCTTTTTGATGAGGAAGGGGAGGAAGGCCCTTCCATACAGGCCGTAAGCAGGGACCGCCTCAGCAACTGGTCAACTAGGACCGTCAGAGCTCGGAGGGCTTCGGGGTAGCAAGGCTAAACAAAAGTAGCATGCATCACATTTTTAGTTTACTTTACTAGTTGATTTTCTTTCCGCATTGTCTTTAATTTCGAAAAGAGCTCCAATGTTTCAAACAATTTTGAATTTGATCAAAGCATTTTGGTTTATCATATATATCTCGCTTATTATTTTCTCTATCATTTACTCTATTTTATACAACATTACTCTTACTTATCTTTACGATGAACCAACGACTGTGACTTGCAACGAAACAACGTAATAAAAGGACATAGACTCAGAAGAAGATGAAATACCTGAAGAGGTCGTCAGAGAGGTTGAGAATTTTAAGAATAGACCTAAGTCCAACCTGGAAGAAACTGAGGTCATTAATTTGGGAGATACAGAGAACGTCAAAGAAACTCCCATAAGTGTTCACTTGTCGCCAGCAGAAAAGGAAACGTATACGAAATTTTTGAAAAAATATGAGGACATACTCGCTTGGTCATATGATGATATGACCGGCCTAAGCACGGCCATTGTAGCTCAAAAACTTCCAACAGATCTAGCATGTCCGCCGGTAAAGCAGAAGCTCAGGAAATTCCCGACATGAGTTTGAAAATCAAAGAAGAGGTTACTAAGCAAGTCAACGCTAAAGTTCAAAAGGTGGTAGAGTGTCCGACATGGTTAGACAACATCGTGCCGGTACCAAAGAAGGACGGGAAGGTTAGAATCTGTGTCGACTACCGGGATCTCAACCGGGCCAGTCCCAAAGATGACTTCCCCTTGCCAAACATACACATCTTATCGACAATTGCGCCAAGCATGAGTTGTGGTCTTTTGTTGATTGTTTTGCTGGGTATTATCTGATATGGATGGATGAGGAAGATGAAGAGAAAATGGCTTTCATCACGCCATGGGGGATATATTGTTACAAAATGATTCCATTTGGGTTGAAGAATGCTAGCTCCACCTATATGAAAGCCATGACTACTATCTTTCACGACATGATACATAAGGAGATCGAGGTATATGTGGACGACGACATCATCAAATCCAAGAAAGGCACTGATCATATGGAAGACCTGAGAAAGTTTTTCAACAGACTGAGAAGGTATAACCTGAAACTGAACCCCGCTAAGTGTGCATTCGGGGTTCCTGCCGGAAAACTACTGGGTTTCATCGTAAGCCGTCGAGGGATAAAATTAGAACCATCAAAGGTCAAAGCCATTCAAGAATTTCGACCGCCAAAGAACAAGAAGAACGTGATGAGTTTTCTGTGGAGACTCAACTATATCAGCCGGTTCATAGCTCAGTCCACAGTCATTTGTGAACCCATCTTTAAAATGCTAAAGAAAGACGCTGCTACTAGATGGACCGATGATTGTCAGAAAGCCTTTGACAGAATCAAGGAATACCTTTCAACGCTGCCAGTCTTGGTTCCTACCGAGACAGAAAGACCTCTATTGCTTTACCTTACGGTATTGGATGGAGCATTCGATTGTGTTCTGGGACAACATGGTGAAACGGGGAGAAAGGAGCAAGCCATCTATTATCTCAGCAAGAAGTTCACCCCGTACGAGGCCCGGTATTCTCTATTAGAGCGCACCTGTTGTGCTCTGACTTGGGTAGCTCAGAAATTGGGGCATTATTTCTGTGCCCACACTACTTATCTCATATCCAGGATGGACCCGCTGAAGTATATTTTCCAGAAGCCCATGCCCACTGGCAAGCTTGCCAAGTGGAAAATCTTGTTGAGTGAGTTCGACATTATTTACGTGACTCAGAAAACAGTCAAGGGTCAAGCCATAGCAGATCACCTTGCCGAGAATCCCATTGAAGGATAATACGAACCACTGAAAACGTATTTTCCTGACGAAGAAGTATCCTTTGTAGGAGAAGATATTGCAGAATCCTACAATGATTGGAGTTTGTTTTTCGACGGAGCCGCAAATTTCAAAGGAGTTGGAATAGGGGCAGTCCTAGTATCAGAAACCGGCCAGCATTACCCGGTATTCGCCAAGCTCAGGTTCCCTTGCACAAACAACATGGCTGGATACGAAGCTTGCATCTTGGGACTCAAGATGGCCATTGACATGAACATTCAAGAGTTGCTAGTGATCGGGGACTCAGACCTGCTCATACATCAAGTTCAAGAATAATGGGCAACCAAAAATTCTAAGATACTTCCCTATTTGCATCACATACAGGAGTTAAGGAAAAGATTCATAAAGACGGAATTTTATCATATCCCCAGGGTTCAGAACGAGTTCGCTGACGCATTAGCCATTTTATCATCCATGATCCAGCATCCAGATACGAATTTCATTGATTCCATCCCAGTAAGGATTTATGATCAGCCAACTTATTGTACTCACATTAAGGAAGAAACAGACGGAAAACCCTGGTTCCACGATATCAAAAGGTGCTTGACCATAGGGGAATATCCAGAACTTGCCAACACTACTCAGAAACGCACACTTCGAAGATTATCCAGCAAATTCTTTCACAGTGGGGGAATCCTGTATAGGAGGACTCCCGATTTGGGTCTATTAAGGTGTGTCGAAGCAAAAGAAGCAACCAGAATATTGGACAAAGTGCATGCAGGGACCTGCGGGCCGCACATGAATGGTTTTGTCATAGCAAAGAAGATACTCCGGGCAGGGTATTTCTGGATGACTATGGAAACAAACTGTATCCAGTACGTTTGCAAGTGCCATCACTGTCAGATACATGCAGATATGATAAAGGTGCCTCCAAACGAGCTTACTGCAACAAGCTCACCATGGCCATTCGTCGCCTAGGGAATGGATGTCATCGGACCTATCGAGCCTGCCGCATCAAATAGGCATAGATTTATCCTGGTGGCAATCGATTATTTTACTAAATGGGTTGAGGCAGCATTTTACAAAGTAGTGACTCAGAAATTTGTGGCAGATTTCGTCCGTGATCGTATTGTTTGCCGATTCGGGGTGCCAGAATCAATCATCACTGACAATGGTTCCAATCTCAACAGCAACTTGATGAAAGCAATGTGTGAGACATTCAAGATCAAACATAAGAACTCTACAGCCTACAGGCCTCATATGAATGGAGCTGTAGAGGCGACCAACAAGAATATCAAGAAGATACTAAAGAAGATGGTCAAAAGTCATAAACAATGGCATGAGAAGTTAGCATTTGCCTTGCTGGGATACCGCACCACAGTCCGCACATCAACCGGGGCAACTCCCTACATGCTAGTTTATGGTACAGAGACGGTCATTCCCGCCGAGGTAGAAATTCCTTCCTAGAGGATCATATAAGAAGCAGAGTTGGACGACGCATAATGGGTAAGAGGTCGCTACGAGAAGTTAGCCCTTATAGATGGAAAAAGGATGAATGCAGTTTGCCACGGTCAATTGTATCAGAACAGAAAGTCCCGAGCCTTCAACAAAAGAGTTAAGCCAAGGAAGTTTACACCGGGGCAGCTGGTATTGAAGAAGATATTCCCACATCAAGATGAAGCCAAGGAGAAATTCTCTCCCAACTGGCAAGGTCCGTACATGGTTCACCGAATTCTAGCTGGAGGAGCCCTTATTTTTGCAGAAATGGACGGGGAAGTCTAGCTAAAGCCAATCAACTCAGACACAGTGAAATGATATTATGTGTAATCACCTAGGATTTCTTTAAGATGTAATTTGAACTACGCCTGACTTGATTCCCGTTTAAGAGGGGATACGTAGGCAGCCCTATGGGTTCGGCCAGAATTTAATAAAAAATTCCATTTCTCCCTATTATTGGAACTGGGGCAGAATTTTGAGGAGGACCCTCAAAATTTTGAAGATGGTCTTCAGCCGCTCATCGCCAAGGATGTCACATCAGTAAACTGGGGTAAAATTTTGAGGAGGACCCTCAAAATTTTGAAGTTGATTTTGTATTCATTCAGCGCAGCCTTCAGAAGTGCCAACCCAGTAAACTGGGGCAGAATTTTGAGGGGGACCCTCAAAATTTCGGAGCTAGAGAGGTTGCAATGCTTTGAACCGAGTTGCAGTCATTGGTTCATCTAAACAAAACTATTTTCTACTTACGTTATATTTGTTAAATCATGCATAACTATGATAGCTGCTGTTTAGCAACGCTACCCCAATGACACGCAACGCCGGAAGCTACGGGAAAACAAACTAACCTTTCCTCTTTACAAAACTTACTATTTTCTTTGGATGCAGGCACCCGAGTCACAAACATATTGTGCGTTCGCATTGAACCGCAGCGCCTATTCACATTTGCCATCCGTACGCAATATCCCCCAGCACTCACAATATCACAATCAGTTACCAGCAATCAGCTAAGAATCATTTATTCCCATCTGCATTTCCTGCATTACATAAGGCTACCTTTCTGCCTTCTGAGACTAAGCGTTGCCTCCATCTGCATTTTCTGCATTGCATAAGGCTACCTTTCTGCCTTCTGAGACTAAGCGTTGTCTCTATCTGCATTTTCTGCATTGCATAAGGCTACCTTTCTGCCTTCCGAGACTAAGCATTGTCTCAATCTGCATTTTCTGCATTGCATAAGGCTACTTTTCTGCCTTTCGAGACTAAGCGTTGTCTCCATCTGTATTTTCTCCATTGCATAAGGCTACCTTTCTGCCTTCCAAGACTAAGCTTTGTCTCAATCTGCATTTTTTTGCATTGCATAAGGCTACCTTTCTACCTTCCGAGACTAAGCGTTGTCTCCATCTGCATTTTTTGCATTGCATAAGGCTACCTTTCTACCTTCCGAGACTAAGTGTTATCTCCACCTGCATTTCCTACATTGCATAAGGTTACCTTTCTGCCTTTCGAGGTTAAGCTCTACCCCCACTTGCATGGCTGAAATATCGCCACTTTTATTTACGTCTTGCAATCGGCTGAAACATTGCCATTTACATTTTCGCATCGGCTGAAACATCGCTAAACTTTATTTAAATAATCTATCAGCTGAAATATCGCCGTTTTACTTTTTACATCGACTAAATCATCGCTTGCTTTATTTAAAGTTCTATCGGCTGAAATATCGCCAAACCGTATTTAATGTTCTATCGTCTAAAATATTGCCATTTACATTTTTTGCACCAGCTGAAATATCGCCAAACTACTATTTAAATTCTATGTCGGCTGAAATATTGCCATATACATTTTTTTGCACCGGCTGAAATATCGCCAAACTATATTTAAATTCTTGTCGGCTGAAATATTGCCATTTACATTTTTGCATCGGCTGAAATACTGCCAAATCTTGCATTTCACAGGTTGAAATATTACCAAACTCTCCAAAGGCATCATCGTTCGGAGGCGTCATCTTCATAGCCCGAGAACACCATGCCATGGCCCGAGGATCCCACTTTATATCTTGCACATCATTATTCAAAGGCATCATGGTTCGGAGGCACCATTATCATGGCCCGAGAACATCATTTAATATCCTGCAAATCCTTTAATTTTGCGCTTCATGTCCTAGGACATCATGGTCTGTGGACGTCATCCTAACATTCCGAGGACAGCATTCATGGTCCAACGGGAACTTGCATAACGTTTAAGTTTATGCACGATATACGTCTATATTGCTCACTCGCAGGTATACCGGCTAGCAACAACCATCTCAGAGGGAGCGACCCCGTTCCGGTTCTCGCAGCCGATCAACTTCAAGATACCTCTTGCTTCCCCCAAGCGTCGTGTCCGTCCTTTCAAATCTCCATCGGCACGTTCCGCCAATGGTTTCTTGAACTACAAATGGCCTGATTCCTATAAAACCAGGGATACGTAGGCAGCTCAGAGACCAGAGCTCGGTCAGATTCTTTTCAAATCGCCGCTTCCGTTCAAAATTGGCCATCACATCTTTACCCAACAACTCTTTCATCATTTCCGGGTAAATAGGGGCAGCTGTTGATACCCAATTTTTCTCTGAGTATTTTATATACCCAAAATACTTTCAAAATAATATATACATACATATATAAGCATGCCAAGAAGTTTTGGTATTTTTCCTTATTTTTTAAGATTTTAAAACCAATTTTTTGCCTATTTTAATAGTAGAAAATTCAATAATTATTCCCAAACTATCATGTTTGATGACTAATTTATTTTCATTTTCATATTTGCACCAAAATAAAATTAAGGTGATTTTTGTATATTTTTATAAATTTATTTGGTAGTTCTAAAGTTAAATTGCATGTAACTGCAAGTTTAACCTATCCTAAGATTAACTGCATTTTTATAATTGTAAAAATTGGTTCTGATACTGTTAAATTAATATTTATATGTTATTTACTGACTCAGTACTTTTAATTTAATTTTATAATTATTTTACTATTTTTTAAATAAAAGGGGAAAATGGCTATTTAAAATATAACCCCAATTCGTTTCAATTGTATCCCCATTTACATTTCAATTTTCTTTTAGCCTGAAGTTGGCCCAATTTCAAGCTTAAAATCAGACCAGCCCAATCCCATCTAACCGAACCCAATGACCCGTTCATCCTACCCGACCCAAGGCTTTTTTAATCCAGACCGTTGATCAATCTGATCAATGGTCCCGATCTCTTCTTTCCTTTCTAATTCGCCTAACACAACCCAAATCCCCTCATTTCCCTCTGGTAGCCGCCTTTGGATCCTCTCATCTCTCTCTCAACCTTTACCCTAACCCAAGCAGCTTCTCGTCATCCTCACCCCAAAACTCACCGGAATCCATGGCTTCTCAGGCCATGGAAACCCTATATTCATGTCTGATGCTCGAAGGATCGAGGCCAGAATTCGGAGGTCTTCACTCAGACCTTCACCGATTTGAGGTTTCCGGCCATTTCCGGCCCTGCTCCGACATGTCTTAGTCTCCTGAGCCTGGCTCCGACCTTATTGACTCGGATCTAATCTCGTGACTTCCAAGCCTTTCTCTTCCTTTAGGGTTCTTAGAAACCCTATCCTATTCAAGGTTCTTTCATTGTTATTTGTCTAGATCTATGCGTTATCTAAGCTTTTCTTGCCATCTAAGGTGTTTTCCCCAAAAGCTTCTTTTCAAAATTGTTTCTCTTCAATTTTAGGGTTTCTGAAAGTATTTTTGAAAAAAAATCTTTCTGATGTTTCTCCTTCTTTGCTTTATGTGTGTTTGTTCATATCCTGCTCGTATGATTTCTTTATTATGTGTGTACTATCTTCAACCTTTTCTTTTCTACTATGTATGTTATTTCTGTTAAACTTTGCCATGTTTTCTCTACTCTTTTACTATGTGTGTTTACTGTTAAGTTATTGGATTTTGTTTACTGGACTCTTTTCATATTTTTGCGTGCTTCATCTACTTGTGTTCACGTCTGTATTATCTCCTTCTTATGAATTTGTTTAGGTTCCGAGTTTTATCAAAATGTGTTCTTCACGATTCTTCTTCCTTTATCATTTAACGTGCTATCATATCTGTCTTGTTGAGACTCTGAAGAAAATGGCTTTCATTCTCACTTCCATGTTTTGAAACCCTGGGATTTGGAGGTTTCCTTTGATGATTTTGATTCCTTATGTTTGAGTTAAGGCTCCACTTTGGGACCCTGGACTCTTAGATTCAATATGAGTCTGCAAATTGAACTTGTATCTCTTTGCTTATGATCCTGATTTTTATGATTCTGAACTCCTCTCTCTTTTACATAGCTCGACAGTCTCTTCTTGATTCACACATTTGTGTACTTTATATATGACACTCTTCTTTCAAAAGATTTTTTTGCCAACTACTAATTGATTCTAAATCCCTTTGATGGTGTTTACTTGATTGTTCTTGATTTTCCCTAAGTGAACCTTTCTTTACCCTTTTTCTCAACCTGATTCATTCGAGCAAGCATGCAATTTTAGTTTTACTGATTGATTCCCTTTCCTTTTTTTTCAAACCGTGTACTATTTGTTTGTTTCCTTAAATAGCTTCTATGTACTTACCCTTTATTATACTGCTAGGAAAATATTCTTTCAAAATCCCTTCCCTTAATTATTTTACCCGTTTGAATTTGAATCCCTTAATTAAAAGGCGTCTTATATGGTTGATTGAAAATCAGACTTTGATTATTTTCTTACCTTATTTCTCACAACTTTCACACTATAAATACTCTCCTCACTTCTCTTTGAACACGCACGAACACACGAACACAGAACACAATCTGAGGTCACAATTCACTCTTACTGAAACTCTCTCTTTCTGATACTTGCACTGCTGTGGACTTTGTTTACTTTCTTCTGCACTCTTTTGCTTCTCTACTGGTATGTCTCAATTAGTTTACATGCCTCAACAACAATGTGTTTAATTCTGCCCATTTGTTTCAAGCATATTGTCTCATGTTTCCCCTTTCCTTTATAGTTCAGTATTTAAATTATGTATGTAATCAGTTGTTTGTCATGAATTTGATACTTTATGAATCCCCTTACCCTTTACCCTTTTTATGTGAGTTATGGTTACGGACATAACATTACTCCAATATGCTGTCTATGATCCTGAACTGGATTCTTTGAATCCCAAACTCAATCAATGCCCATTCCCTTTTCCCCTTTTATGTGTCTGAGCCCTGGACTGGGATTTGATAGTGTCCTAATCATTATCTAGTCTTTGGTCTGACCTTCAAAAGGTCTAATCCTAATTGTTCAACCAAACAAGTGGTCAGGGGTGTGCCAGCCTACTTTATGGCTAGGTATGACCACCACCTGTCATGGCTCCCCAATTTCCCTTTCACTTTGCACTTACTCTTAGCTATAAGTTATGCCCCTCTCTTGCAAGCCATGCTTTGGGACCCCTGAGCTCCCTCTAAACTTGGATGCATGAGAGCTGGCTCTTCCACACTGAACTATTCTAATTCTAATAGTATCCTGGGTTTAAGCAATGCCTGGAATCCCTGAAATTCTTTTGAACTTTGAAACACCTTGGATAAAGAGAAGGCTTCGGAAATCTGGATCCCGGAAGTGGCTCAATCGCATGTTATTAGACATTAAGGTTGAATTAGGCTGCTCGAATCTAGCTATTAGATTTTGATGTATCTTTTAATTTCCAGTTTGATTCATTGGTTGTAATAATTTTGTATGAAACTCGGGGAGAGTAGTAAAATGGTGTGGGAGGGGTCTTTACTTTTCCTGCATCCAAGGGGTAGAAATGACGAGTTAGGATTTTTTTTTATCAAAATAGAAATCCTGCCTATAAGGTCTTTAATGCTGATTCAATCACATAGAGACCATGCCTATAGGATTTAACTCTTAACTTTACCGCAAAAAATCACCTAGAAAGCATGTCTATAGGATTCAACATTCATGTTATGTAATGACACATATAGAGATCATGTCTATAGGCTCTTACATTTCTGCATATACAAATGTCATTAGGCAAATCGTTTATAGGATTAATAACAAAGTTGCATATAGACATTATGTGTACAAGACTCCTATTAATGTCATGAAAAGGTATTAAAATCAGTAAACGTATAGAAAGCCTGCCTATAGGAAATATGTCTTTAATAGCATTATTCGTTCTTAAGCAGTATCGACTGCTGGAATTCGTGTCTTTACTAAAACTGGTAATTTTCTACTTCTGAAACCCGCTAAAATTGGTAAACCTTTTCCTATAACCAATCTTCACTCCCCCAAAACTCGTAAACCTTTTTAATCAGTCTACATCATTTCTGAAATAACTGGTAACTCTTTGCATCTTTTTCCTGAAATTAATGGATCCTACGCTTAGGTTTTTGTTTCAAATCATAAACAAAAGGTTGTCTAATTAATGAATTGGGTCAGTCCCCGACAACTGTATCCGAGTTATCTAATGCAGACTTTCTGTTCAAATACGTGTATTGAACCAGTCCGCTCACTGTTTAATTTAAATCTAAGACCAAATCAGTATTGTTCAAGGCATGCTAAATTAAATGATTGTTTGACTTTTGGGGTTAATTTGAGCCTTGTATGCTTGTTTGTTATCCCCTTTTACTTGATACTTGTTTTGAATGTCGAGCAAGAATTTTATCCTTTAAACTCCACAAAGGCCCCTATCCCTTTCTTCCCCTTTAGGATTAGAAGTCCTAATACCCCGGGACTAATAGCATTGGGACGGGTAGTAGCATGTGATAAGTAAACGATACTGTTCTGTGCTTTAATACCTTAACGGGGTGGGAAGGGTAGACATGGAGATGATGATTACACGATAACACTCTGCCTACAACTGAGTACCAGTGTTGTGCGAATAATCCATGTAATGTATAAACCTTGAACCCCTTTCTCCTTATTTATTAGTTTAACAAAATTTTCCGAATCTTTAAAGCTATTGCATTTTCAATTTCTACTTCTTGCATGATCTTTCGGATTATTTGCACTAAGTACTTGACCGATTCCTCTACTTGCACGTTTTTTACAAAAATTGCTCCTTTAAAATTCAGCACTTATTTTAACCTTTTGTGCTTCTTGTACTTGTTTATTTACATTTACATCTAAAGTCACAATTGTAGCATGACCGGGAACCATACTAGTGGATCTTGAGGGTGCCTAACACCTTCCCCTCGAGATAATTTCAAGCCCTTACCCAAAACTCTGGTCTGCATCTTTATTTCTTCTAAAAGTGTCCTAATGCACTATAATCATTTGGTGGCGACTCTCCAAACTCTCAAAAAAACCCAATTCCAAAAGTGGGAAAAAAGTTGTCTTCCTGAATGTCGTGAACCCGATTCCGCGAGGAAAAAGGGGGCGTCGACAGCATGGCGACTCTGCTGGGGACTTCTTTAGGCTTTCACCATTGCATGCTATACGTGACTTTATTGATTTCTTTTATTGCTTTTGTTTAATGTCTTTATTTGAAACTAACTTGTTTCTTTTGTTTCTTTTTCTTTAATTACTTTCATTTATTTCTTTTCCATCAATACTGTTGTAATTTCTGAGCAATTATTGTAAACTTTATTGTATGAACGTGAAAAAACATGTCAATTTGTTTCATCCTTGTAAACTGCATCTTCAACATTATATTTCGCTTGTGTCAAACAAATACTATAGCAACGCCTATAATGAGTAGTTGCACAGTTCCAATACTACCATCCCCTAAATTTGGCAAAGGCATATTTGTGGTAAAACCAGTGGAACGACCTCCATTCTAGTGATCAAACACTCGTCCGCAAGTACCTAGGGAATCTGCTTTCTCTCCTAGAGATTCAACCTAACAACAGAATCATAGAGGCTGCAACATTGTTCTGGGATAGTGACAAATCTGTGTTCTGCTTTGGTGATCTAGAGATGACTCCTTTACTTGAAGAGATAGGGGGTCTAGCTGGAATTCCTTGGGAGACTCCGGGTTTGCTTATGCCAGAAAATCGCAAAGGAAGGGGTTTCCTTAAAATGATGGGGTTGAAGAAAAACCCATACTTAACTTGTTTGAAAGACTCCTACATCTCGTTCGACTATCTATACGAAAGTACGGCCATAGCAAGTCATTGGGGAATGTCCATAGAAGGTTCTTTGTTTTCGTGTTTTGCTTTTTGGGGATGACCATGTTCCCTATGAAGAAGGCTAGGATCCATACCAGACTAGCCATGGTAACCAAAACTTTGATGGAAGGGATTGGTGGGCAAACTTTTAGCATAGTGCCCATGATCGTCGCCGAGATATACTGTGCCTTGAACAAGTGTCAAAACAAGGAAGTCATTTTGAGGGTGTCAACTTATTGCTTCAGCTTTGGCTCATGGAACACCTCTAGAAAGGATAATACCGACAGGAGATCCTACGCAGAGATTGGGATGATCATATCGCCTTCCACCAGCCGAGGCGCATGAATTATATGCCAAAGATGTTCGCTCAGCCAGAGGACACCAGAGGGTGGGTATAATTGTTCGAAAACCTGAAAGAAGACTAGATGCAATGGATGTTTGAGTGGTTCCCTACGGATGAATTCATTGTCTGATCCCAAGATGCACCATGAGGCGAGATGCACCATGAGGCAAGCTGGAAGAAGACAAATCATACCAAGGGTTGATAAAACAAGTCACCTCAGGGCTGATTTCCAGGATGATGATAGCCCTCACAGATGTCAAGCTCAGCATTTGTGGCATTGCAAAATCATTTTGGGGAAGGAATCCATCGAGCCAGACAGGTACCACGCCGATTGCGTGCCGCATTATTCGGGATGGTTAGAAGACGATGGCATGGGTCAGCCGAGATTCGTTCGAGGTCACAGAATTGTTGACGAGCATGATGAAGCACAGGTTAAGTATAATCAACTGCACAAGAGAATTCGAGAGTGTGAAAGTGAGAATCGGGAAATACAAGAAGCCCATCAGAAATTGATCGAGGAGTGAAAAGAAATGGCTGTCAGCACCAACAACCAACTAGGATATTTGGAGCGGGGTCTAGTAGAGCTGGAAGGAAAGTTCATCAAGAGGATCGAAGACTGCCAAAACGCCGAAGGAGATGCGGGCAGACTTCTGGACCGAACCTATTTACTGCTAGGACTACGCTAGTTGGTAGAGCTGTTCGAGGGAGACAAGACTGCCAAATCTAGGGAATGTCCTTCTAGGACCAAGTAGTCAGGAGTCCTTTATTTTGCTTTAATGATGTAATAAGGCCAATGGCCACTTGTGCATTTACTTTATGTTATTTAGAGTCGTTTTGGATTCGTCTTATTTTTATCAATAAAATGAGGATATCCAAAACTTTTTGTCGCTAGGCCTACCTCGGGCACAACGAGGCACCAAAATTAGGACGCAATTTATATTCCTGCACAATGTGTTTAAATATTGAAATATTTTTCCTCAGAACCCTCACTAACATGTTACCTTTTTTGTTTTTTTCTTTTATTCTCCTCCCCAAAGGTTAGTTCGTGCATTCTGACACCATCAGCATACTCCACAAGATCCAAGGGCCCTCCACCTCCTCCTCCGCCGAGTCCTATTCGGAACAAGAACAAAGGCAAAGTGGGAGATACAAGCGCCAGAAAGGAGATTGAGATTCCTCAGGGTACCCCGGTTGCTAAGGAAACTACTACACAACTGGAAAAAAAGCTGTTAAAATTCCGAGATGGACTAGATCAGGTTCGGAATTTGACGAACCTATCATTTTCCCTCACCGCTCCTAATGTTAACACCCAAAATCCTGCACCTCCACAAAACACCTTGCAACCACAGATACAACCCGCTCATACCTGCAACACATGCCACACTCCAAATAACACCCCATTACTCATTCCCGAGCCACTGAACGCCACAAATGACCATCTCCATAACACTCCTATTTACGTGGATACTGTACCTCACTACGCCCAACCCATCTCAAATGCACCTGAGTCTGATGGCAAAGACTCCCTCATCACGAACTTAGCGGCAGAGCTCAAGAAATTAACCAGTCGAGTTCAGGGCGTGGAAGGTAACAAAGGCATTGAAGGATTGAATTACGAGGACTTGTGCATTCAACCAGATGTTGAACTTCCGGAGGGGTACAAACCTCCCAAGTTCGAAATGTTTGATGGAACAGGAGATCCCAGAGTCCACCCGAGGTCCTATTGCGATAAGCTAGTGGGGGTTGGAAGAGATGAGAAGATCCGTATGAAGCTCTTCTTGAGGAGCCTAAAGGGAGATGCACTATCCTGGTACATCAGTCAAGACCCCAAGAAATGGACGAGTTGGGCAGGTATGGCATCAGACTTCATGGATAGACTTAGGTTTAATATAGAGAACGCACCATATGTATTCTACATACAGAATTTGAAGAAGAAACCCACCGAAACATTCTGCGAGTATGCTACTCGTTGGAGGTTAGAAGCTGCAAAGGTTAGGCCGGCCCTAGAAGAAGAGAAAATGAATAGATTCTTCGTCCGGGCTCAGGATCCCCAATATTATGAGAGGTTGATGTTGATCGAGGGTCAAAAGTTCTCTAATATCATCAAACTCGGAGAAATAATCGAAGAGGGCATCAAGAATGGTATGGTTACAAATCTTGAAGCATTGCAAGCCACCAATAAGGCTTTACAAACTAGTGGCATGTCCAAGAAGAAAGATGTAAGTGTCGTGATAGTAGCACAGGGAGCCAAATCACCACCAAAATGCCACACTTACCCATCACCTCCACTTACATATCAGCCTATCCCAAATTACCAAGCACCCGCACCCTCCTATCCACCTCCCGTTTACCAGTCCTCTCCACCTCTCACATATCAACCCACCTCACCCAGATACTCTCAACTAGCACCTGTTTACCAAGATTATAACACTCAACCCTCTCACTATCAATCACCACCCACCCGTCAAAATTTTCCGAGACCCAGACCAAATTTTGACTGTAAACCTCCTAGACAATACACAACCATCGCAGAACCAATTGACCAATAATATGAAAGACTTAAAGTTGCTGGTTACGTCACTCCTATCCCAGCCAAAGCTCCAGAAAATCCCTCCTAGTGGGTCAATCCCAACAAGACCTATGCGTATCACTCCGGCATGAAGGGACACACCCTTGACGAATGCCATTCATTGAAAGATAATATTCAGACCCTGATCTACAATAAGTTCATTGTAGAAAAGGAGCCCGCTCCTAATGTTTTTAACAACCCCTGCCTGACCACAAAGGTAGAGACATTCATATGATCGAGATCGAGGATGATTGGGACCCCAAAGTGTCAATAGGTTTGATTGCTGAAGGGGATGAACCAAAGAAGCCGGCAGTTACCTTTAACCCAATTGTTGTGCAGAATAAGCCCTCCATGGACGACGAAGTAAATATGTCTATACCTCTTGAATTTGAAGCGCCTCCTTCTGCAAAGGCGTCCGGGCGAATCGAAGTTGAATTTGGGTTTCCAAAGGCACATACACCCTTTGAAATTGTTGTGCTACCACCAAGCGTGCCTATTCCACTGGCAATGACTAACATAACACCATTCCACTCAAATGACATACCATGGGATTACACTGCCGAAGCTAGGAGGAAAGGAAAGACAAAGACAGGAGAAACGATTATCGCACAGGAATTACTAGAACAGAGAGGGTCTACACCCCAGAGCACCTAGCCAAATACGGTAAGCAAGACCCGGGACGTCCCATTGAGACAGGACCCGATGATCTTTGGAGGAAAATACAGGCTAAGGAGTACTCAGTCGCTGAACAACTGAACAAAACACCAACACAGATATCTATCCTGGCTCTTCTGCAGAGTTCAGACGCTCACAAGAATGCCTTAATGAAGATATTGAGTGAAGCCTATGTGCCCAGCAATATAACCGGGGGTGAGATGGCGAATATGGTGGGAAAAGTGCTGGAGAGCCACAAAATAACCTTCCATGAAGTCGAATTGCCGCTAGAAAGTTTGGGCCACAACAAGGCCCTGCACATCTCCGTGCAATATGAAGGTTATTTCATCACCAGGGTTCTGATCGTTGGGGGATCGAGCCTCAACATCTGTCCGCTTGTAACTCTCAGAACATTGGAGAAAGGCCTACACGAGATCAAAGACAGGGCTATCAATTTCAAAGCCTTCGATGGATCCCAGAGATCTACTATTGGAGAAATCAGTCTGTGCTTACAAATGGGGCCAACATAGTTCGACGTCGACTTCCAAGTGATAGACGTCCCGTTATCCTACAACTTG
Organism: Nicotiana glauca; assembly: GCA_026770625.1. NCBI lineage: Eukaryota > Viridiplantae > Streptophyta > Magnoliopsida > Solanales > Solanaceae > Nicotiana > Nicotiana glauca. The sequence goes on from MU666817.1 coordinate 83,421, forward strand.
TTGTTAGGATGCCCCTGGATCCACGCTGCTGGAGCCATAGCATTGACCCTGCATCAGGCGGTAAAGTTTGAATGGAATCACCAAGAAGTTATCATTCATGGCAATAGTAGTAACCCCATATATAGTCGCCAGACCATCCCAATGATCTGGGGCAGAAGGTGAATGGGCGGAGAGACATACCACCGCATCGAAAGGGTCAACGCTGTAGACAAAGATAAATGGTGGGACAACAAGATCGAAAGTATCCTGAATTAGTATGGGTACGAGCCTGGAAAGGGACTCGGTAAGAATATCCGGGGGATCACTAAACCCATCAAACTGAAGAAGCATGTCACTACCTTTGGCTTTGGGTACGGCTATACTTGGGAAGAATTCCAGAACTGGTCGCCACCATGGCGCGGCCCCTACTGTCCATTAGAGTTTCCGATACCTAGCCTGGAGCAAACCTTCTAGCTAGTAGATACTATATATGGGTCAGAAGAAGATGAAACATTGGCATCCATGAAGAATTTGTTCCTGGAGGATGATGACATGGACTGCTGTGTTCTTTTTGAGGAGGAAGGCCCTTCCATACAGGCCGTAAGCAGGGGAGACCGCCTCAGCAACTAGTCAACTAGGACCGTCAGAGCTCGGAGGGCTTCGGGGTAGCAAGGCTAAACAAAAGCATTATGCATCGCATTTTTAGTTTACTTTACTAGTTGATTTCCTTTCCGCATTGTCTTTAATTTCGAAAAGAGCTCCGATGTTTCAGACAATTTTGAATTTGATCAACGCATTTTAGTTTATCATATATATCTTGCTTATTATTTTCTCTATCATTTACTCTTTTATACAACATTAATATTACTTATCTTGACGATGAACCAACGACTGTGACTTGCAACGAAACAACGCAACAAACGGACATAGACTCAGAAGAAGATGAAATACCTGAAGTGGTCATCAGAGAGGTTGAGAATAGACCTAAGTCCAACCTGGAAGAAACTGAGGTCATTAATTTGGGAGATACTGAGAACGTCAAAGAAACTCGCATCAGTGTTCACTTGTCGCCAGTAGAAAAAGAAAAGTATACGGAATTTTTAAAAGAATATGAGGACATATTCATCTGGTCATATGATGATATGACTGGTCTCAGTACGACCATTGTAGCTCACAAACTGCCAACAGATCCAGCCTGTCCGCCGGTAAAGCAGAAGCTCAGGAAATTCAAGCCCGACATGAGTTTGAAAATCAAAGAAGAGGTTACTAAGCAAGTCAAAGCTAAGGTTCTCAAGGTGGTAGAGTATCCAACATGGTTAGCCAACATCGTGCCGGTACCAAAGAAGGACAGGAAGGTTAGAATCTGTGTTGACTATCGGGATCTCAACCTGGCCAGTCCCAAAGATGACTTCCCCTTGCCAAATATACACATTCTTATCGACAACTGTGCCAAGCATGAGTTGTAGTCATTTGTTGATTGTTTCACTGGGTATCATCTAATATGGATGGATGAGGAAGATGTAGAGAAAACGGATTTCATCATGCGTGGGGGATGTATTATTACAAAATGATGCCATTTGGGTTGAAGAATGCTGGCGCCACCTATATGAGAGTCGTGGCTACTATCTTTCACGACATGATACACAAGGAGATCGAGGTATATGTGGACGACGTCATCATCAAATCCAAGAAAGACACTAACCATATGGAAGACCTGAGAAAGTTCTTCAACAGACTGAGAAGGTATAACGTGTAACTAAACCCCGCCAAGTGTGCATTCGGGGTTCCTGCCGGAAAACTACTGGGTTTCATTGTGAGCCGTCGAGGGATAGAATTGGACCCATCAAAGGTCAAAGCCATTCAAGAATTTCCACCGTCAAAGAATAAGAAGGAGTGATGAGTTTTCTGGGGAGACTCAACTATATCAGCCGGTTCATAGCTCAGTCCACAATCATTTGTGAACCCATCTTTAAAATGCTAAAGAAAGACGCTGCTACTAGATGTACCGACGATTGTCAGAAAGCCTTTGACAGAATCAAGAAATACCTGTCAACGCTGCCAGTCTTGGTTCCTCCCGAGCCAGGAAGACCTCTATTTCTTTACCTTGCGGTATTGGATGGAGCATTCGGTTGTGTTCTGGGACAACATGATGAAACGAGGAGAAAGGAGCAAGCCATCTATTATCTCAGCAAACAGTTCACCCCGTACGAGGCCCGGTATTCTCTATTAGAGCGCACCTGTTGTGCTCTGACTTGGGTAGCTCAGAAATTGAGGCATTATTTCTGTTCCCACACTACTTATCTCATATTCAGGGTGGAGAAGGTAGTGATCGGGGAGGGGGGGGGGTCTCTATATAGAAGAAGATGACCTTTATCAACTCAACAGAATGCTCAATCTATTGAGTTAGTTACACCAATCGAGGACGATGCCTTGGAGTTCTAGGGGAGTTTGAAATGCTGGAAAATGCCAACTCCCTTTTTGGATTCCAATCGTTGCACCCGGTGATGTGATGCCGGGTCCCTATCGTTTTTGGATGACAAGCAACCAACAACCAGCACTATGTTTGTCGTAGCTACTTCTCATCCTTTAATTCCATCAGCTTTATCTCCTTCTTCACCAACTCTTCTACCAGCAACTGCGATATCATCTCTACTTGTCGTATCTGTTCGAGAAGAGGATGCTCCTCTCCCCAAGTCCCAATTAATGGGAATTTAGGGCAAAATTACACCGCCTTTTCAGAAGACCCGCAAAGGAGGAGGAACGTTACTCTCTCGGTCTCTATTGGATGCAATTTGATGTACTAGTCGGTGGAACTTGCTAACTATCTAAAGCCTTTTGATTCATAAAATTATAGGGAAAAGATACAAGCTCTCTCTCTCTCTCTCGAGTTCTTGTCGAACAATGTCATCCATAATGCAGCAATGTTATATCCTTCTTTTCCTTCATTATTTCTTCTACCTTTGATACAATATTATTTTGAGTTTGCATTTTCTATTTTATAGGCCAATTTTCTTGCTCTCTAGTGCCTCCAATGTTGATTAGAGATAAAGAGGAACTTACCTCTAAGCGAGATCAACTTTTGGCCAAACGGGACCAAACAACTACTCACTTTTGAGAACTGGAAGCTAAAGCTACTGAGCCAATTGTGTTGGAGGCTCGGTTGCAGCAAAGCAAGCAAGAAGTAGAGACCTTTAGCCAAGATATCACCCCGTTGAGGGTTCAATTAGAAGAGGCTAGGGCAAAATAGACTGAAGTCCATCGTGTTGTTTTTGCTACATCCGATTACGAGGCTGCCTCCTCTAAAATAGCCTTGAACTCTAAAATCGAGGAGCTTGCTGCTACCATGGTTATGTATGCCCAACTGGGGGAGAAGTATAAGAAGACCATTGAGCATAATAGACTTTTAAGCTCTTGGCTGTGACCTTAATTTCAGCCTCCGGTTCGTTAGATCCGCGCGGGAAAATCTTTCAGCTGAGGTTGACCAACTTGAAGAAGAACTTCAATGCTGAACGGCTTCACTCATTGTTGAGAAAATGCATTCTATGTATAGCATGAGGAGAAAACCCTTGGAAGAGGCCAAAGAGGGTGTCATAGATTTTGACGTCGAAATCGCTACGGCCCTCGAGCTGGAGTTAGCTGCAAAAAGAGGTCTTCCGACCAGGCCTGATACTACCGATTCTTCTGATTTCGATTCTTAATCTTCGGGAATTGAAGAGGAACCGGAACGTGACGATGCTGAGGGCCAAAATGATGAAGGCCAAGATATCGAGCTGGTGGCAGATCTACTTCCTTCTTCTGGGGGTGCAGATGCTTCTCTTCCTCAGGGTTCTTGAAATGCAGCAGCTTAGCTTTTGATTTCGTTTTCCAACTTATGTACTTGTTCCGTTTGGCACATTTGTTATGAACACTTTTTGCTTAATTACTACATGAACTTTCCCTTCTATGTGCTTTTATTTAAGTATTACATAATTATTCGTTGTGCTAAAACGACATTGCTATTTCTTATGGCTAATTTTTACAACTTGTTTCTACGGGGCTGGCCGCGCAGTCCTTTGTCCCAATGACATAACTATGCTTTTGGGTTTCTCATTCCGGTCGAAGCGACAGATGTTGTTGTTATATATTCGTATCATCCCCCTACTGTTCGAAGGAGAAGAATGTGAATTAGAATACTGGAGGTTTCGCACCTTTGAGGATTCCAGCAATGAATTTCTAGATAATCTTCAGTTTTCGTAACAAACTTCACTTTCCCTTAAGAATTTATTCTATCGATCCAAAGACTTTCTAACAATCCCCTAGTGCCTTGCACCTGTGAACAGTCGGGTAACCTTTGTTCGATAGCAAACTTAACTTCCCAGTAGGAACTTTGCTATCAAGCAAAATATTATTTAATCGTCCACGTGGTTTTTTGCTTGTGCGCCTTGTTATTAGAATGTCTTATTGTTTGCTGTTGAAACTTCCTTCGTAGTATGCTTTCCTTTGCTGCCTTATTAAAAACCTTACCAGAAAAACTCAATTGGGACAAAAACTATATAAAGGGAAAAAGAGTGCAACACATACTTTTAGTACATGTGATGTTCATCAGCAATATCTTTTATGGTGTGCCACATTCCAGTTGCTTGGCAATTTTTCTCCATCTTGATTTTCCAACTCTTACGATCCTTTCCCGGTGATAGCTGAAACCTGGTAGGGGCCTTCCTAAGTTGGACCTAGCTTCCCAGTATTGAGTTCCTGGGTGCTTTGAGTTACTTTCCTTAAAACCAAGTCTCCCACTCTGAAATAACGTCCGAAGCTTGAAGGAAACTGGAGTGACTGAGAAATGCCTGCGGAAGGAATGGCAGGGCCGAGGTACTTAGTGGGAGGATGACTCTTCGATTGTAATATCTTTCTATTCTTTTCTTTTGAGCTACCATCCTTATATCCGCCAAGTCCCTGCACTCATCGAGTAGTTCCAAATTGACCAATATTGCTTCATTATTTGCTTCTTCATTCTCCTAAAAGTATCTCAGGGTAGACTCCCCTACTTCCACCGAGATCAAGGCTTCTGCTTCGTACATAAGGGAGAAAGGAGTCTCTCTTATTCTTGATTTGGACATTGTTTGGTATGCCTATAGTACTCCTATTATTTCTTCGGTCCATCTACCATTTGCACTCAGATGATAGGGCAAATATGTGATCCTTTTGATTTTCAAGTTTTTAAGGAACTTTGTGACCTTTGCGGCTATAAACTTAGCCGTTGTCGCAGGCTGTCTCTTTTAGTATCCTAAATCTGCAAATTATGTTTTCCACAAGAAATCTACTACTTCGTATTCGCCAATCTTCTGATAAGGACATGTTTCAACCCACTTAGAAAAATAGCTAGTTAAAATCAAAAGGAACCTTACCTTACCAGGAACCGGAGGCAGTGGCCTAATGATATCCATTCCCCATTTCATGAATGGCCATGGAGACAAAATCAAGTGGAACGGTTCTGCTAGTTGATGTACCAATAGCGCGTAGCATTGTCACTTATCGCATTTTTGAACAAAAGATTTGGCATCTTGTTCCATTCGGGGCCACTAGTATCCCACCCTTATAAACTTTAATACCAAAGAATCTGTGCCCGAATGATTTCTAGAGATCCCTTCGTGGACTTCTCGCATGACATAGTTCGCTTTCGGAGGCTACCAGGCATCAGGCTAACAGGCCTTAGAAAGATTTTCTATACAATTGGCCTCCTTTGAAGCTATATCGTGTTGCTTTAGCGCGAATCGCCCGGGATGCCTTAGGGTCTTCAAGAAACTTTCCGTGCTTGAGATAGTCAATGATCTCATTCCTCCAGTTCCAGACCAAATTAATCGTGTTTACTTCGTAATAGTTATATACGTCCAGAACTGAGTGCATAAGATGTGCGATCGTACCGGAGTCCGCTCCCTTCATTTTTATGGATGAGCAAAGGTTTGCTAAAGTATCCACTTCTGCATTTTCTTCCCTCGGGATATGCGTACTTGACCACTACCGGAACCGAGAGAGTAGAGCCTAGACCTTCATTACGTATTATTGCATGCACTCCTCTTTGGCTTCGAAAATCTTGTAGACCTGATTTACCACTAGCTAGTAGCCGTATTTGATTTCTATGACCTCCGAATCTAGTCCTCGGGCCAATTTGAGTCATACAATCAAAGCTTCATACTCTGCCTCATTATTAGTCAGTGAAACTGTTATTATAGCACGACTTAGGGTTTCTTCCGAAGTTATGGTTAACACTATGCCAAGACCATACCCTTTTACGTTGGAGTATCCGCCCATAAATAGGGTCCAAACTCTTAATGTTGCTTCTAACGTCATCACTGCTTCTTTAGTAGCCAAAGATAGTAATCCTAGACTAAAATCGACAACAAAGTGGGCCAAAACATGTGACTTAATCGCAGTCCCAGGTTTATATTCTATGTTAAATCCACTCATTTAGATGGCCCATTTGGCCAACTTTTGGGTTTATGAAGGATATTCCACAGGGGAAAGGTGGTCACCACAACTATCAAGTGACACTAGAAATAAGGCTTTAGCTTCTGGGCGGCGACTACGAGGGCTAAAGCCAACTTTTCCAAATATGGGTAGAGTTTCTTCTCTAGTTAAAATTCTACTAACGTAATAAATCGGAGTCCTCAAGGACTAAAATAGTGCTTACCACTACCTCCGAGACCGCTAGATAGATTAATAGCCTTTCGCCTTCCTCCTGCTTCGATAACAACGGAGAACTAAACAAGTATATTTTCAAATTCCTCAAAGCTTGCTGACATTCTGGGGTCCATTCAAAGTTATTTTTCTTTTTGAGTAACGAAAAGTAATGATTATATTTCTTTGAAGATCAGGAAATGAACCTGCTTAAAGTGTCCAATCTCCCTATGAGCCTTTGAACCTCTTTTACGCTTTCAACTGGTCTGTAATGTCTTTAATGGCTTTGATTGTATTGGGGTTAACCTCAATTACCCTCTAAGATACCAGGAACCCTAGGAACTTACCAGAGTTGGCCCGGAACGCACACTTCTCAGGGTTAAACTTTATGTTATGCTTCCTTCGGGTGTCAAAAGTTTCTTGCAAGTGTTTAAGATGATTACCTGCATTCAAATACTTAACGAGCATATTATCTATTTAAACTTCCATGGTTTTCCCTATCTATGTTTTAAACATTTTGTTTACGAACAACAAATAAGTGGCTCTGACATTCTTTAGCCCAAAGGGCATCACATTATAGCAATATGTGTCGTTCTTTATGAACGAAGCTTTGTCCTGATCCTCTAGGCTCATCTTAATTTGTTTGTACCCGGAGTAAGTATCGAGGAAACTCAATGACTCATTCTCGGCTGTCACATCGATTATTTGATCAATGTTTGGCAATGGGAACGAGTTCTTTGGGCATGCCTTATTCAAATCTTTATAGTCTACGCACATGCAAAATTTATTCTTCCTCTTTGGAAATACTACTATGTTAGGTAGCCGGTCTGGATACTTTACCTCTTGGATTGAACCGATATCAAGTAGGCGAGTTACCTCTTCTTTAACGAATTTTTTCTGGCCTCGACAATAGTCTATTTTTTCTGTCTTACCGGTGGGATGTTGGGATCCAAGCTCAGCTTGTGTACAACAACTTTCGGCGGGATACCTGTCATATCTGTGTGTGACTACGCAAAACAATCAATGTTAAATTTAAGAAATTCAATAAATTCAGACCTTAGTTAGGGGTGCAGTCCTGTCTCTAAGTGTAATTTCCTTTCTAGGAACTCTTCAAATAATGCGACTTGCTCAAGCTCTTCCGCTATGGACTTTGTTGCATCTGTCTCTTCTGGTACCTGGAAATACCTTGGCACTTGGTAAGATTCCGACACATTTTTCCTGCGGTTGACCTCGTGGCTCGGGAGCAAGCGCTATTTCCTACAATTGCTATGCCGCATGCTCTTTTCCTTTGCTACTGAAGACCGATATTGCATTCATCTCCCTTGCCACCAGTTGGTTACCTCTTATTCTTTTCAATTCCCTCACACTACTAGAAATCAGGTGATTTCCATCCAAGCCTTTCCGACCAAAATTGGTCAAAAAAAAAAACTCGACCGAAATCGGTCGGAAATAAGAGTATTTGGTCGCAAAAGTCAACAAAAATTGGCTGACAGCAAAAAAAATAAAATTTTCGACAGATTTTGGTCGAAAATTGGTCAAATATTTGGTTATACTTGTATATTACGTACAAAATAACTATTTATTAAAATTTTACCAAATCGGTCAGAAATTTGTCAAATATTTGGTCATACTTGTATATTATGTACAAAAATAATTATTTATTAAAAATTTACCAAATTTCCGACCGAATTCGGTCGGAAATTGGTCAAATATTTAGTCATAATTGTATATTATGTAAAAAAAAAATTATTTATTAAAAGTTTACCAAATTTCCGATCGAATTTGGTCGGAAATTGGCCAAATATTTGGTCATGCTTATATATAATGTACAATAATAATTATTTATTAAAAAAGTTCTAAATTTTCGACCGAATTTGGTTGAAAAGTTTGAATTTTTTTTTCCCACACAAGACAAAAATTATATATTTAATTAACCAACCAAAATAATTATAGTTCAATATTTCCAACTGAAGTCGGTCGGAAAAACGATTTGATACCCATTAAAATATAAATTTAATAATATTTCTGTGTGTAAATAATAAAGAGGTCTTAAATAAAAATATTTAATACTCATATATATATATATATATAGTATGCCATCCGTTATACCAGGTTGGCAAGACATGCACCGGCTTTGGTCGCCACAGTTCGGGAGAGAGTGCGGAGGTTTATCGAGGGTCTTATCGGAGGTTCACGGCCCAATTCGCCCTCCGTGAACTATCGTGACGGCACCTAATCTTTACAACTAGGTAAGACTAACAAATGCGGGAAAAGAAACAATTGCGGATGAAAGTGAATTAAAACCAAGATAACAAAGTTAAATAGTGTTTAAGATGCCGCCTGGCATATAACTGTACAAGAATCTCAATTAACACTTCCAAAATCCGGAACCCCATAAATCACAAGCTAAAAGATTACATAATAAGATCTAACTCCAGAATGTCTAGTAACAAGGGAAATACAGAAAAGGCTATAGTGGTACTGAGAATAGAAAGGGACTCTTTGGTCTGTAGCAGATATACCTTGGAGTCTCTACAAAGCGCCTTGCCTCAAACGGATAAGACAGAGTGGAAGTACTTGGATCTGCATATGAAAACATGTGCAGGAAGGGCATGAGTATACCATAGCGGTACTCAGTAAGTGCCAAGCCTAACCTCGGCCAGGTAGTGACGAGGAAAGTCAGGGCCCTACTGAGGTTAAATGAAATACAAGGTATAATAGTATGGAATAAGACTGTCACGACCCGGATTTCCCACCCTAGGGATCGTGATGGCGCCTACTCGTGGTAGCTAGGCAAGCCAACTTACTTACCGTTTTCATTAGTAAAACCATTCTGTTGTCAATTTATAGCATCATTAATAATAACAACAATAACTGCGGAAGTCTAATTTTAT
>MU666817.1:114985-128736 GCA_026770625.1 Nicotiana glauca
TTGGGGGGGGGGGGGTTTATGTCCTATTATTTTTTTTTTCTTGTTTGTGAAATTGACAATCAAAATAGACTTTTTTCTAGTAATTGCTGCAAGTTGAGATTTGTTAGAAATGAATGATTTTCTTAGGGGCGTATTCATTGCCTAAGTTATTTCTTAGAAAAATATTTATAGATTATTAGTACCTAGAGGCAAACAAATTAGGAACTAGAATGGTTTATTCTAGCTATGACATGATAGCTTATTTCATAGTTTTTCCATTGTCTTGAAAGCAGTAGAGGTAAACAAATTAGGAACTACTCTTGCAAAGACAACTACGGATTGTAATATTACTGTTACATATTGCATATAGTAGCATTTTACATTATACCAATGGATATTAATATACACTCCACCAGTTAAGATAAACTATCTTTTGAAGTCTGGGCTAATTGAGTCATTTGGTTCTAGTTGAACCTCTGAAAGTTGATAAGGATGCTGAGTTTAATACTAAAAGTTGATAAGGATGCTGAACATTACTATAAACCAATTTGGTAGTATTAATACTACAGAAGTGAAGCTAATTCCATAACATAGAACCATAACTGTAAAAAACCTTCTTTCTCCCCTTTGGTATATACATTAGGATCTTTAGTAGTTGAAGGCAAATCTGCAGCATTGTCATAATAATAATCTTTAGTTTCACCTTCAGGAGCTAGGTTGCTTTCTCCTTGAACATTGTCTGTATTGACAACAATTTTTCCTTTCTGTTGAGTGTTGACAGCAGCATCATTTTCTTCTTCTGGAATATCAAACGTCAAAATTAGCTAGAACTTGCAGTCCTGCAAGTTTATAGGTTAGAGTTCATATCCCTTTGAATATACATTTAGTCCATAGAAAGATATATAGATATATATTACGTTGTTACTGTTCTTAGACCTCTTACTGTTCTTACACCTGCTTAATTGAGTGTGCTAACAAATTATAATTTATTATGAAACTTAATTCTATAAATTAGTTTAAATTATGATCAATATAACATGATTCAGACGAGTGACCGAATAAGCAAGGCGAGTGACCGCCCATTTCAGACGAAGAAGCGGAGAGGATATGGTTGGATATTGTCGGTGGTCCTGAAAAAGGGATAGCATATGGCCTTTCAGATAAATTGTTTCGGCGCTACACAGCTGAATTGCAAGGTATAGGGACTTCTGCCCAAGGCGAGGCGATTGATAGTTTGACTATATCGTCTATGGAACAGAAGATCGCAAAGCTGATAGCAGAGCTTGAAGAGACCAAGGCTAAAGAAAAGAAGAGAGATGAACAATTTTGTACCCTTCAAGTTCAGGTAGAAAGGAGGAACGAACAATTTGGTACCCTTTGAGTTCAGCTAGAAAGGAGGACCGAACAATTTGATATCCTTCAAGGTCAGCTAGCCAATCTTCTTGCTAGTGGTACATTTCCCATTCCCTGGTCTCATCCTCCTTCTCCATGTGCTGGCGATGAAGCTTCTAGAAGTGAAGATTGAGATGATGCTACATAAAAAACTTATTGAATGTTGTGTATTGTTAAACAAAGTTTTGAACTTGTTAATATTTTGTTGTTGTTGGTTATTTGAGTGATGATTATATTGTTATTTTGTTATTAAACATTTTAGTAGTTGTTGTTGTGGTTATTAGTTGTTGTGGTTGTGGTTATTAGTTGTTGTGGTTGTTATTAGTTGTGGTTGTTGGTTAATTGTTGTTGTTGTTGGTTATTAATTATTATTTTATTGGGTTTTCAAATTATGGTTGAATAACAGAAATGTAAGTTTCCATTATAGTAGTATATTGGTTTAAATTGGCAGATAGTGTAGCTTAAAAATAGGCATTTTATGCCCAGTTTTTACCCAGATTTCTGACAGATTTTGGTCGGAAATTAATTTTTTTTGCCCATAAATTCATAGTTTCCGACTGAATTTGATAAAAAATTCAAATAAATTCACTAGATTATTGAAATTTCCGACCGAATTCGGTCGAAAATGATGAGTGTATATTTATTTTTTAAATAAATTTATAATTTACAAATAATTATTTAATTAAATAAATTTTTTTTAGTTTCCGACCAAATTCGGTTGGAAAATGAAAATTTAAAAAAATTTAATAGTTTCTATCCGATTTTGGTCGGAAATTTGAAATTTTTAAAAAAATATTTAATAATTTCAGTCCGATCTTGGTCGGAAAATAAAGTTTGACAATCAGTCAATGCGCTGAAGTTTCCGACCGATTTTGGTCCGAAATTTTTGACCAATTGTGGTCAGTAATGTTTGCGGCCATTTTTTTCCTGTCCAATTAAAATCGGTCGGAACAATTTCGATCGGAAATTACAGACGAAAATTAACTGATTTCTAGTAGTGTCAAGAGCTGAGAATTTCAACAACTGGTGATATGTTGATGGCACAATATTCATCTCGTGCAACCATGGTTGTCACGACCTAAAATCCACTAAGGGTCGTGGTGGCGCCGGACACCTCTGTCAGGCCAGCCAACTAGATAATCAATTAATTCCTATTTTAATACTTTTGAAAATCTAAGGTTTTTCCTTCCATTTTTATAAATAAAAGTTCACTACTTGAATTCAAATTTAAATAATGATAATTAGTACAAATCCATTGAAACCCATCCCAGAAACCCCGCGTCACAAGTACATGAGCAACTATCGATAAGGAAAGTAAAATACAACATCTGTCCGAAATACAGTGGACATGGAATAAATAATAAAATGCTGAAAGGAACTACACTGGTTGCGGGTCGTCTCGAACAATGCAGCTCACCTAGTCCCAGAGTCGTTCGTGCTGCTACGCCCAATAGGCTGCTAGAGGTATATATATACCCGTGCAACAAAAATGCACAGAAGTGTAGTATGAGTACGTAATCAACGTGTGCTCAGTGAGTATCCCGCCTAATCCCGAAGTGATAGAGACGAGATGGACAACTCCGATACTCACTAGAGGTCGCTTAGCAATATTCTATAAGTGCGAGGATAATCATGGATTTGTATAGAAGTTCTGATTGTGAAGCCGGAAAAACATGTAAACACCTTCAACAATAAATCAAGGGCTTCTAAAGTCTGTTCTTTATTATCTTATCAGTTTATCTCAAGCCACGTAGGGCCAATTCCACATTTAAAATTTTCACGTAACAGATAAACATGCGCAAATCATGCCGAGATCGACGGCTCGCTCTAACGCAAAATATAAATTGTACACTGCCGAGGGTCGAGCGGCACGAACCATAGATGCATCTATTCTTATCGAGGCGTTCGGCCCGTTCCATAAATAAACAGTTATCCTACTCACAAATCATCCATGCGACGCAGGCACACATAAAATACATGCTCAATCAGTTTAATAAGAACTTATCGGGGAATATTTATTCAAATAAAACCAATTCTCCCTTAACAATTTAAGAAATGAAGTTTAATCCTTTTAGAAATTTACTTACTAATTCGATTTGAGTTAAACAATTCAAGCTACCAATGGTTTCACAATTAATCCATGTGCAACATATTTTTGGGTCCTAACTACCCGGACAATAGCATAATAGTAGCTACGCATGGACTCTCGTCACCTCGTGCGTACGTAGCCCCTACAAATAGGAGCACATAATCAATTACTTCACCTATGGGGTAGATTCCCCCTCACAAGATTAGAAAGGAGAATCACCTCGCTCCGAAGACTCATAACCGGCATTCTACATTCTTCTGAAGACTTGAACCAATGCACAATGCACCAAAACTAGCCAATTAACGACAAACTAATGAGAACATGCTCAAATACTTATTAACAGTTCAGATTATACAAATTCCCGACTCCGCTTAGTTAAATAACCAAAATGCCCTCAGGCCCACATGCCCGGAATCCAAAATTTTTTGAAGATAAAGGTTACCCATGACCTTAGGAACTCAAATACGTAATTTTCTCTTAATTCCATACTCAAAATCGTGGCTAAAATCCAAGATTATAATTTTTTTGGTTTTCTACTAAAACCTCAATATTTACTCTAATTTAAATGCCTAAATCCGTATATAAACTTGTATTTAACTCAAAACCATTAGAAATCACTTACCCTATGCTTGATGATGAAAATGATGCTCAAATGTTGCTCCAAGATCGCTCCTATGGAAGAAAAATGAAGTGAAATGAGCCAAAACCCGATTTAAAATAACACTGCCCAGACGACCCTTCTATGCGATCGCAACCGCAACCCTGTGATCGCATAGGTAAAAAAAATGCTGCCTCCCAAATTGCACTATGCGATCGTATAGAGCGGCCGCGATCGCATAAGGTCCAGCCTTCCTCCTATGCGATCACATTGCACCTCCTGCGATCGCATAGGCCAAAATTCCAACTCCTCTCCCCTTGCTCTATGCGATCGCAGACCTCCTCATGCGATCGCATAGAGTAAAAATCTGCTGCACTTATACCAGAAAACCAGCAATCCTTACAAGGCGAAAATCGATCCGTTAACCATTCGGAATCCACCCGAGGCCCCCGGGACACCAACCAATCATACCAACCAGTCCCAAAACACATTACGGACTTGCTCAAGGCCTCAAATCATAACAAACAACGCTAAAACCATGAATTACACCCCGATTCAAGCTTTATGAACTTTGAACTTTCCGACTTCTATTTCCGATATTTAAACCAATCAAATCATATTCGATTGACCTCAAATTTTGCACACAAGTCGTATTTAACATTACGAACCTATTCCAACTTTTGAAATTGGATTCCGACCCCGATATCAAAAGGTCAACCTCTGGTCAAACTTTTCAAAAACCTTTAAATTTCTATCTTTAGCTAAATGGCTTCAAAATGATCTACGGACCTCCGAATTCACTTCCGATCGCGCTCCCAACTCCAGAATTACCATACGGAGCTATTCCCAGACTCGGAATCCCAAATGGACATCGATAACACTGAAACTCACTTCAAGCCAAACTTAAGAAATTCCTTCTAAAATGCTAACTTCCACAATAGGCGCCAAAATGCTCCCCGGGTTATCCAAAATCCAATCCGGGCATACGCCCAAGTCCGAAATTAGCATACGAACCTGCGGGAACCTTCAGATCCTGATTCTGAGATTGTTTACTCAAATTTCCAATCCTAGTTCATTCTTTCAACTTTAAGCTTCTCAAATGAGAGTTTCCATTTAAATTTAACTCCGATCTTCCTGAATTTAAATTTCGACCATGCGAACAAGTCACAATACCTAAAATAAAGCTGCTCATGGCCTTAGACTGCTGAACGACGCGCTAGGGCTCGAAATGATCGGTCGGGTCGTTACAATGGTCTTCCTGGAATAATGTTGTAGCCCATTTCACCATCCACTACCTTGAAAACGGTCGTCTTTATCATCCCTTCGGCATTCGTGGGCATCAGGATCTCTCCCCGGGTTGTCACGCTTGCTAGGTTGAAATAGGAGTTTTGTGACCGGAATGATGCTTCCGGTAAGTTTGGCTTGCTCCAATACCCTCCACTGTATAATATTGGTCGAACCCCCAAGATCCACCAAAATGCATTTGATTTTAAAATCTTATACAGTTAAAGAAATTACCAACGTGTCATTGTGTGGTAATAACAATCTATCTGTATCTTTCTCCGTGAAGGTCATCTTCAGTGACTTCCCGAAGTCTCTTGCTATGGGTTATTGATACCTTTGTCTTCTTCGCTCCTGAGAAGGTAACCCAACTAATCTTGTCCACTCTCACTCCCCACCGAAAATCATATTGATCATCAGACACGGAGGATGTTCTCTTGCTTTTGAGGGCTCCACATTTTCACGATTGCGACTGTAATTCTTTGTAGCCCGGTCACTTAAGAATTCTTTGAGATGACCATTTCTTAGTGGTGTCGCAACCTCTTCGTGCAGATGCCGGCAATCCCCAGTTCGGTGACCGTTTGTCCCATGGTATTCGTACCATAAATTAGGATCTCTCTGGATGGGATCAGATTTCATTGGCTTTGAGAACCATGCTTCTTTAATGTTCCTCACAGCTGATACTACCTCTATTACACTGACGTTAAAGTTATATTCCGAAAGTTTGGGTAGGAAGAATCTCGAGAACCTGAAGTTTCCTTGTCCTGTAACGAACTGTTGATCCGGCCGCAATCAGTTCTTCTATCGGTCACGAACCTATCCGCCGACCGAAAACCTCTTCTGCATCATTTGGCCCGTTCATAGGGAAAAACCCGGCTCCTAGAATATCGTTGATCTGTGTTAAATTTGTCTTTTGATTTCTCCTTATTCTTCTCCCGACCCTTACATGACGCCTGGAAACCGAGTTTAGCATCCTCAATCCTTATTTTTGACTTGTACCGATTATGAAAATCCGCCCAAGTTGTCGCTTGGAACTCGAGCAAGCTTTCTTTTAATTTTTGGGAAGCATCGAAACTCCTCAGATTTATTCCTTTGGTGAATGCTTCAATCACCCATTATCCGAAACGACGGGTAGCAACATATTTTCCTTCTCGAACCGGGTTAAAAATTCCTGCAATAACTCGGACTCTCCTTGTGAAATTTTGAAAATATTAGCCTTTTAGGCATGTACCTTTTTGGCCCCGGCATGATCCTTAATAATAGAGTCCATGAACATCTCAAAAGAATCTATGGAATGCTCGAGAAAAAGCGAATACCACGTCAAGGCTCCTTTTTGTGAAAGTCTCTTTGAATTTCTTCAACAGCACTGATTCTATCTCATGAGAGCTAAATCGTTCTCGTTCGCTACCATTGTATAGGTGGTAATATGCTCATGAGGATCTGAAGTCCTATCATATTTCGGCACGTCCGACATTTTAAGCCGATTCAGAATCAATTATGGTGTTGCGCTTGGTTTGTACGGCAATTGAGTATACTTCTTTGAGTCTGACCCTTTTAGCACTGGAGGTGCGCCTGGGATTTGGTCCATACGGGCATTCACTTTCCTCATAAACCGTATGAGTTTGTTTTTTAAAGGGATCGCTCTCATTATTTTGACTGGAACTGCTCCCCCAGCCCTATCGAAGGCGACCTTGCCGCTCGGGGTGTTTTTGTCAATCCTTAGTGTTGTTTGATTTACGGGAGCACCGGGAAGAGCTGGACCTCGCTCGTTCGTGTTATTGGAAGCACCCGATAATGCCTGTTTCAGTTCTGCCATCACTTTATCCTACCGTGTGAGATGGACTAGAATGACCTCTTTTTGCTCCTTCAGGGCCCTTACCACTTCGATGACGTGCTCCTCTTAAGCATTATCAGGAGTCACTTCTTGAACATGTCGCAGTATCTCCTTCCATGGACCGGTATGGCCTCGTTTCCCTCACTGCGGGTATCGCTGATTGAATCCTCATACTGAGGGTGATTTCCTTGGTCCTCAAGGTTGTGTGTGTTGTTAACACCATTATCTGCCATTTTTTATGATTTTTTATTTAAGAACAAATAATTAGCACGTTAGTAAAAGAGGTAAAGACCAACTTAATTACACAACTATCTAAGTCCCACGGTGGGTGCCAAGCTCTTTATCCGTAAAATAATACAATCGAATTTATACGTAGTTTATAGACAAGTAAATTAATTTAATCCTGAATAGACGAATTAGATAAAATGTAATACTTAGCCTTGAGATTGAGATAAAATAGCAGAAATAGTAATTACGGGAGCAAGGCTTCCGAGCACAACATCAATGATATCAAAGAACAAAAAGATAAAATTGTATTAAACTTTGAATAGAATGTAGCGTATGTTTGCTAGAAAATTCATGTCTCTTACAATGATAATAGAGCTTACTATATATAGTTGTACCTAGGGAACAAGGTACTAGGATCTAGTTCCTATTTAATGTCAATTATGAGGGCCATTGAAGAACGTATAATGACAGACAATGAATGTTATATTCCTTATAACGGACCGCGTACTTAATGCTGTTGAATATTTCTCATTTATTGCTACCAGGTGGCAAACATTTATTTTATCTCTGTGAGTATTACTCTCTTCGGTAACAAATGAGATCGTCACCTTCGAATTCATCTGTCTTCTGTCTTCGACTCCACGTGTCATTTCCTTATTTGATCATTTAATATAAATATATTTTATCCTATACACTTATATTAATTTTTTTTTCATTTTTTAGAAGAATTCGAGACTCTAATTAGACGCAAAATATTTTATCCATCTCATCGTTCTCTTGAAAAAGGAAAAGGCTCAATATTACCCTTGTGGTAATCACAATTGCTCATTAGTACCCTCCATTTGCAAACTAGCTCGTCAGTTCCCTCGCCGTTAATCGAGTGACCTATTAATACCCTTTAACACTAACGGATCTTTTAAATGCCATTTTTTTACCTGCGGATTCTATAACTTTACACGTGTCACATTAAACTACCCCTTTAATATTATTTTACCAGCCCCTAGAGCCTTTTCCCTTAAAAATATAATAAAAATTAAAAACAAAGGAAATGTAAAATCTGTCACTTTCTTTTTCTATCCCTCGCCAATTCCACCCCCCTCCCCTTCTTCCCCTTTTCTGTTCTTCTCCCCTATTAATCTTGTTCCCTCTAACTCACCTAATTTTCCTTTGATTTCTCTTCTTTTTTTCACAATTAGATTTTTTTTTTCATAGGATGAAAATCTTGTAACACTTTTTATTTTTTCAAGGATTGTGATTTTTCTTGGTCTTAGTGGTTAAAGGTGAAAAAGTGATAAGTCAAGGGTAGCTTTTTTCTAAGGCAGGTTGATGGTGCTTCTCTTAGTTACAAATATGTGATTTGAATGTTGGAGTTTTGAGGATTGGATTATATCAGAATTTTCATATATCTAATGCAACTCCCTCATTTCTTTCGTCCCCTAGGCTTAGCTCCTTCACAATCCTAGCAGGTATAGCAAAAAGAAATAAAAAGAAAAAAATTTAACATTTAAGAAATTAATTTTTTTATTGATTTGGGAGTTTTAGAGTGTAGGAGGATGGAGTTCATAGTTGATTCGAAAGATTGTAGAGTGGGTGACAATAATGTCTATGGTGGATGAAACATATGGTGATGGTGGTGCTGCCATGGTGTAGAAGAAGAGATGGATGAAACGAGTTGTAGTTGGTTAATCTATTTTGGGAGGTTAGGGAGAGTGGGTAAATAAGTGGGTGGGGCTGGTAAAATAATATTAAAAGGGGGTAATTTAATGTGACACATGTCAAGCTCTGAAACTTTCAGAAAAAATTGGTCTTTAAAAGATCTATTACTGTGAAAGCATAGTAATAGACCACTCGATTAACGGCAAGGGGACCTGTAAGCTAGTTTGCAAACGAAGGGTACCAATGAGCCATTTCGCTTACCATGAGGGTAATATTGAGCCTTTTTCCATCTTGAAAATATATACTCTATCAAGTCGGTGTTTCTTTTTAATCTGCACTAAAAAGAATTCGAAATTGGTGCTTGACATCCCTAACTTTTAATGCTTTATCTCTAAGGGGTAGTTTGGTAGGATGCATTAGAAAAATAATGTATGCATTAGCTCTGTGTATTAATAATACCTTGTTTGGTGCACTACTTAAATCTATGCATTAGTTATACACCCTACTTGTATTATCATATGCATAACTAATGCATAGAAAACCATGATATTAACAATGCAATAGGTTTTAATGCATGAACTAGCTTAGTTAGAGACATAATTGCCCTTCAAAATTTATGCTTGATTAAGATGTACTATTATATTAATGCAAGTTTGATTTAAAATTTGATACTGAAATTTCTCCCGCTATTTATATCTATACTTTGCCAATTTTTCATTGTAAATTTATAAATTTGTAATCTACTACTACGTACAGGAATGCACTTGTAATTTACTCATTTTTCTTTTACTTTTTAATTCAAACTTTCTTCGCCTAATAATCCAAGAAAGTGAGAAATAAAATTATATCCCCAATAAATAAATAAATTTTTAGCATTTTTTTATAAACAAATATTCAGTTCTATACTATAATATATGAGGGCAAATCAAATATTTATTAAAAAGCTTAACAAAAAACATTACTCAACATATGTTTCTTTTAAAAAGATAAAGTGGTGAACTGGTTATGAGGGTATTTTCGTAAATAGATAATTCTTTCAGAAATTATGCAATATTTCAATACATTAAACCAAACAAGGGATAAAAAATATGTCAGCATAACTAATTCCAGCATTACTAATGTATTGAAAAAAATTATATTTATATATAAAGGTGACGTATCAAGACACGTGGATTGGTCAAATGGTCAAAGAATTGTAATTAGCCAAGAGTCATGAGGTGCAACAGATACGAGCGAAGAAAGAGGAAGAGTCACGGGCAATCAGACAAATAACTCGGCGCCCGTACCTATTTAAGTCATTTATATTCGAGAATCAGAAGGAATGAATCTGACAATAAAAAGGAGTACAGATACAGAATTTAATGGGTATTGAATGCTGAATACGTTAGAGAATATGTTTTGAATGTAATGATTGTGTAACGTAGAATTCAATGTCTTTAAAGACTCATAATAGCCTCATTATGATTTGAACAAAACGTATATCTCCAAAGGTATCTATAAAAAGGAGATATATGATCAGTTGTAAGGACATGAAATACTATTGGAATAGACATTGATTTATTTGTTTCTCTTGATTACCATCTTGCTATCTAGAATTAATTCTTTTTATTCATTTTCTTTATTATCAGTAACCCGAGTTCTTCTAAATTCTAGCTTTGACTAAAATTCTATATTTTGGTGAAATAAATTTGTTCCGTTACTGGGAATCTGATACTCTATTTTCTCTTCGCTTAACTTTCCTTGTTGCATCAACTATGTCGAACAACAATGATAACATTCAAGGAAACCAAATGAATCAACAAAATCAGGGAGGTCCACAGAATATTAATGCTCAAGTTCCTACTCCAAGCGACTCACCACGACATACTCGTGAGGGTACTCCTGATGGGTCTCAAATAAACGAGCATGCTCAATTTGAAAATGCTGAAGCTATTGATGAGGCTTTGCAAAAATTAATTGCTGCTCAGGTCAATAAAGCCGTTGAGGCACTTGTTACTCAGTTACTTATTGTAACGCCCACACCTACTCCAAATAGCAACACTTTGGAAAACCCTCATTCTAGGCTTGTTAATTCAGGCGGTGGAGGAACTCCCATCGAATCACAGGAAAGAGAACCAGGTAATGTATTTAATTTTGATTTACAAAATTAGTACTAACCTTGCAGAAACAGCTCAAGGAGCAAAGTGAACGCATAGAGCAGATACCCGGGGTACCACCCATAATCAAAGGGGTAGATATGGATAATGCTGTATGGTGGGCCGGGCTGGGACTGGGCCTGCGGTCTTAACGGGCTAAACGATCCTAGCGGGCTGGTCCTGATAGGCCGGTCCCTAATGGTGTAGGAAGCCCGGGGCGGGCCGGTTCACGTCTTCAATTCCACGAGCTCGGGACCGCTAAGCCCGGGACCGACAGGCGGGCTTGGGCCGGTTCAACCGGGCCTAACGGGCTCCAACGGCTCTTTTTGAAAAAAAAAATTTTTTTTAAAAAGACCAACGGTCAGATTTTTAAAATCTAGCCGTTGGCCTTTAATTTTCAACCTTTTGGAACTTAAAAAAAAAGCCATTTGGCCCCCAAACTTTATATAATTATACTTTTTCCTAATTCTCAACTATAAATACCCCCTCATTCTTTCATTTTTACTCACCAATTCATCAATCTCTCTCAATCTCTCTTAATCTCTCTCAATATATATCTAATTTCTCTCCTATAATTGCTTATTTTATTATTGCAATTTTGTGAAAAATTGTGAAGTTGGTAAATTGAAGTATTCAAGTCTTCAATAATTTTCAATTTTCAAGAAGTTTTTCGGCAATTCAGTAAACTCGTTCCAACTCTTATGTTTTAAGAATATATTTTTATGTGTTTTAGTTTGCATAATTGTAATTAATATGACATTTTCTTTGAAAAAAAATATTTGGCGGTAAGGAAAAAGCTAAAATTGGTGAAAGTAGTCGCCAACCTACTACCCTTCCCCCAGCTCCCCGACCCAGACCTCTTACCCATCCTGCTGCTCCTATTATTCTTGATAGTGATAATCCTTATTTTTAATTTACCGATAGTGAATTTTGCCATAATGTTGCACCAGGTGAAAGATTAAATGAAGAATATATGAATGCTCTTTATCCTAATGAAACTATCTTAGAAAATGATGAGGAAAATGAGGATGTAGATGAAACCCAACCGGATTTAGATGCTACACCTACTAGTTCTGTTAATAACCCAACTGATGCACCGCCCGAACCACCTGTAGAAACCCCTACTTTTAATAGACAACCTTTTAAACGCCTAGAAATATCATTAGTTTGGAATTTTTTTACTCAAGTAAGAGAACCAAATAAGGCTAAGTGTAACAATTGTGGGAAATTGCTAGCGCATAAATATACTGGAGAACGTAGCGGCACGGGTAGTTTGACTAGGTACATACTAACACACCCTAGAGATAAAGTTAGATTTTTACAAATGAAAGTGCAGCTAGAGGGGACAAGTGTAGATACTGCGATTAACCCTAGTACAGGTTCAAATCTAGTTCAACCTGGAATTAACACTATGACCGGAGGTATTTTATATTATGATCCAAATAAAGATCATGAAGAATTAGCAAAGATGGTTATCGTTATGTTCTTACCTTATACTTTTCCTTCTAATCCTAATTGGGTGCATTATATTAGAAAAATTTTTAATCCTACTTATAAAGGTTGGCCTCGCGCAACAATTAAGAGTGATATTTATAAATATAAACATGAATATGAACAATATTTGCGGTATTTATTTACTCATATAACTAATCGGATTTCTACTACTACTGATATTGGTAGAAGTAATAATGACTGTGATTATCTAACTGTTACAAGTCACTGGATAGATGATGAGTGGATAATACAAAAATGCATTATTACGCATAGAATAATTAATTAACGTCATTGCTAACACTGTTGCAGATATTTGTAGATATTTTTACATTAGAGATAAAATAATGGCTATTTCTATGGATAATGCTTCTAGTAACACTAGTGATATAGGCATGCTTACAACGACACTAAATCCTGCATTTAGTAATATATTCCATGTGAGATGTATTTGTCATATTTATCATTTAATTGTCGATGATGGTATGCTAATGTTAAATTTAGAAATTGAAAAGATTAGAATGGCTCTTAATTGGCTTTTTTATTCAAATCGTAGAAGCAGACTTAGAGAGTATTTTAAAAAATATGATGAATATGGCCTTAGAGAAAGAAAGATTCCTAAACCTTGCCTGACTAGAAGGAATAACATGTACGAAAGTTTAGTAGTTGCATATGAATGTAGAAACCCAATTAATGCAACGTTTAATGCTCGGGTTGGTGGTGTGGATGATGATGAAATGCTTACAACTTAAGATTGGACGAATGTTAAAATTTTTATAGATTTTTTAGAACATTTTTAAATTGCTACAAATGTATTTTCCGAGCAATATTATCCGACTATTTCAAGCTGTTTAGTTTATATTGTCGTACTATGTGATTTGTTTGTTGAATTTTTGGAGGGTGGGAAAATTTATAAACTTGCTATAAATGCAATGAAAGAAAAGTTTAAAAAATAT
Organism: Nicotiana glauca; assembly: GCA_026770625.1. NCBI lineage: Eukaryota > Viridiplantae > Streptophyta > Magnoliopsida > Solanales > Solanaceae > Nicotiana > Nicotiana glauca. The sequence continues at coordinate 128,625 of MU666817.1, forward strand.
TTTTTCCCTATCCCCCCTATTTATGGTGTAGATGCAGTATTAAATCCTACAATGAAATTAGGAGGTCCTCACTTTTGGTACTCAAATATTTATAAGGCTTTAGATCTTTCAA
>MU666818.1:0-27053 GCA_026770625.1 Nicotiana glauca
GAAAAACTCTTTTTTATGCTTATGTATATCCCTTTCGCCGGAGTATGTAAAGCGCCGCAAAAAAGAGGTGTGACATCTTTAATCAGCTTGGTGTGCAAGAAATATATTATTTATTTTAACTCCAATTAGTTTTGATCTTGAAACTTTATGTGTCCTCATTTCTGGCATCTTAATTGGCTCAATCATTCACCAAACTTTACCTCTAAGAATATATTTGAACTTTTTTGAATACTAACTGGAAAAAAAAAATGAGATATAGATTTACCTTTGTTGTATGCTTTCGACTTTTTAATATGTTATCTATTTATGGTAATAACAAAAATGCTTATTTTTTATGAATTGTAAGGTTCAACTTCTTAAATTAATACAGGAGTGATGTGGTATACTATAAATGCAAGAAGAGACTCATGTGAAAGTCATGGTAACAAGGTAAGAGACAAAGATTTTTAGAATCAACAGATTTTTAACTTTATTTCATAATTTTATTCGAATCTATGCTTTTCATTATACAATACAAATATTTATACGTGGAATTAAATGAATTACATTGGCAAGTACTACTCTGAAGATCTATGAAATATAATTTCAAACATGACGCTTGAGCATTCGTTTATAAAAGCTTTAAACATTAAACTCTCTCTATATTTTAATAGTTGGACTGTTGCTGGAAATAGAACAATCCTTAAGATACAGAAGATTGATTAAAAGCAAGTGAGGCAAAAAGAAGTATTTCATACAATCCCAATAACGACTGACGCTCTATGTTTAAGTACGCAACATCCTTTAAATTCAGACTCGACTTCATATCCCACAAACTCAAAAAAGACCAACATTGTACAAGCAGAGGAAAACAAATAATATAAGATGCCTTCATTTCAAATAAGTGATTGATGGTTTACATGCGAAAAAAAAAAGAAAGATAAGTTGAATCGCTAAATTATGAAGTGGCTTGATAGTGCTATAGTAAATAAGGTAGTTCGGCTGAAAGATATTACTGAAAAAACGTGAAAATAGGTGAGACAGAGGTTGATGCATAAATGGTTATGAAATCACCGAATAGATAATGGTATAGATTGAATTATGTATATGCAAGAAATTTATAATTTTAGTGTGTATCCTTATGAAGAAAAGGTTTGTGTTCATGTGTCTTCTGTATTTGTTGTGTGTGAATATGAATGTGATAGTGAATTTATGGAGTCTTTAATTTTGTTCTATAATGTTCAAAGTAAGTTGCAAGTTCATACAAGTAGAAGGAAAATTGGCAAGCAGTTTTATTCAAAAAAATAAATATTAAATTAATAAGATGTCACTATATAAGCCAACCAGTCAAACCTCATAGTGTTGTAAACATGCATTATGTGAAGATTTTTTTCAGGATTGCACATGGTTGATTTTTGAGATACAAAGATGAAGATGAATTAGTGGTTGTAAGAGGCTCACCAAAATATGTTAGGTGGTCTAGGAAGCATCTCAAGTAGATTCCTCTTCTTGTCGTTATTTACTGCTTTATTATGAATAGGCTGTGAATATAAAATTTAATTATTAGATCGTATCTTCTTGGTGTTGTAATTTTACATGTTTGCCTCTAAAGTAACTTTATTAGTTTTGCTTGTATTAAACATTAAGTTTTTATTGGTAACATAGGATTAAACATCAAATTTTTATATTTAGAACTAGAGCAACATAAAGAATAGGAAAAAGTTGAGCTTAGAATGATCGGGTTAACATTTGCTTTTTTCAAAATATATACAATGAGTGAATATGCTTTTGGATTGCTTGATGCCATTATTAATTTTTAGCTTATGCTGCTTTAGGAGCTTCTCTATTCCTCATATATATTTTCTAGAATGTCAATTAATAAAAAAGAATAATTAGCATCAATTTATTAATTATAACCATTCTCTTCAAGATGATCAATATTGTTGAAGGCAAGTAAGGATAAAGAAAGTAATATATTCAAATTTTTTTATCCAATTTTTATATTTGTTGGGTCACCAACATGATCATGAACACTCATTTTATTTTATTTTTCCCTTTCTGAGCATTATAGAAGCAAAACTAAAACATATAACTATATAAATTTATTACTAAATAAATATATCAACAACTTTTGATTAATGGATCAAACCCATATTATATATTTACATTCTCCTCCTTTTCAAATGAATTAATAAAAAAAATTCTACGACATGGTAGATGTTATCAGCGTTTGTCAATTAAGTTATATTTGAGAGCGATGTTTTATAGATTTTGAGCTAATATGTTGGGAGCTTTCTTCTTTACTCTCCATCCTTTTAGGACTCAGAGACAAAAGAGAACCAAAACCCATAAGAGATGTTTATGATTGGTTTCATTCCATACTGCTAACTATATTATATCCTTGAACCAACATTTTATGTCTTTACATCTTCTACTTTGGTAATAGGTATCATTTGAACAAGCACTTCATATATATTAACAAATCATCTAGGATGTCATAAGACAACAAAACAAGTGAATAAAAAGACGAAATAAGTTATATAAGTGTGTTAGTCGTTCTCTCCAAATATGTGAATGATAATCTTTTTCAATATATTATTTTTCATATTTGTTTTAGGTCCGCATCATTTGTATGTCCGCTACAGAGTAGATCGATCAAATTCCTTCTGGCGGTGGTGGCAGTACAATGCAATGCAAAAGAAAAGTAACTAAAAATTAAGCCTTTTATCATGTTACAACATTTTCCTCTTAGTCTTTAAAGATTATCCTTGAATACGTGCTGCCATTTGTTTTGTTATTCTATTTTGTCCAATCTGTGATACTTTTTTTTTGTTTCAAGGATATTTAAATGCACAAAGTTATACTTGAGGAAGATGCAGCCTTTGATTTATCTTTACATATGTTCTGGCATCTATTTTGTTATTTTATTAAAATTTTGTCCAAAACGTATGTCTTTTTTTACTATATCTTTTCACTATCTTAGGGACATTCAGATGCACAAAGTTGTATTTGAGAAAGATGCATCTCGTGATGGAACTATATTACTTTTTACGTTTCACAACCAGGTTAATATACAGTATTATTAAATTCTTCTATATTTGACTTGCTTTTCGCATGTATAGTGTGAATATGATGGAAGTTCGTTTATTATATTTCTACATTCATATCATTTACCTTAAATTTTAGACGTGTAAGATCAATTTTCACATATAGTCTTCCTTTCTATAATTTCTTCATTCATCAGGTATCTTTAGAGATTCTTTTTTTTTTGTTAGCATGCCTGGTATTGTTGTTATTGAGAACATTTCTGAAAAAAGTTTGTGCAAGGACAACAACAGATATTAGTCTACATGCTGTCAATTGGAAGTTTATTCATTGTAGTTTTATTTTGTAGATTCTTTACATGTCTTTCTTTCTATGAATGGTTGCTATCACTGAATTCTGATCCTTAGCCATACATTTTCTTATATTCTTGAATGGCTTGAAAAGAAAAGTGAGGTGATGATGTTATTGACAAACTTAAGTCTCAACTCTACGTCTTTCATACTTATATATAAGTCCAATTATTATGGACAACTTTTCGAGATACTACAACTAACTTTGTGAGGATTAATAACTATTTTCTACTTAGTTATCGTATGTAACTTTTTCCTTTCAAGACTCTTTTGTTTAAAACTGCTTTTGCTTTAACAATTTTTGTCTATCCCGTTTACATTGAATTATTTCCTTTGTTCAGCGACAGAGACGCAGAAAACATAAAAATTAAAGTCATCCTTCTCATTGTTGGCTTAGAGGCTGAATTTGATGTTTTTAATTTGGACATAAGGTTGAGCAACACAATCTTGAGGGAACAAATCCTCAACAAATGATTATCATCATACCAAACAGTACATACATTAGAAGTGCAGAGCAAGGTTGATGTTGGAGGTTACATGGCGTCGGCTCAGCCAACCGGTGCCGATAACATCCGGACACTTTTAATTGGAGATCTGCAGTTTTGGATGGATGAATAATATCTATATAGCTGCTTTACAAATATTGGAGATGTACTAAAATTTCTAAAATACTTTGTTGCTGTTGAGTGTTTTAATATGTAAAACTGTATCTTGGGGAGAAAAATAAATGTATTAAATTGCTGTGAGAATACAAATGTATATTCTTTGGATTGATTTTCTATTGAGGGCAATGCAAGTTTAACTGAGGTAAATGAATATTATACATTGGTGTTTATATGCATCAACTAATTTTATATGATAAACAAAGTATTAGTAACATCCCTCTATATTATCTCGATTGAGAAGTTTGAAAAATTTGCCAAAATAATTTATCCGTTAAAATCATTTATTTTCCATAAATTTTCTAAATTATAGTCCTTCCTTTGTACTCAAAATTGCACAATTGAAGGCCAACTAGCATGACTATTGTGACGATCTGATCCGTCGTCTCATCAGTTACCGCTCTATTCTTCTTGTTTTCAGCTTCCTTATGCTTCATTGTCCGTATCTTGTATAATAGAGTTGAGTTGGAGTGGTTTTGATAAGAAATGAGACACTTAGTCTCTTTTAAGAAGGCTTAAGTGGGAAAAGTTAACCGGACATTGACTTATGAGTTAGAGGGCTCGGATATGAATTCTGATGGTTCAGTTAGCCCCGGAAGATGATTTGTGACTTAGAATTGTGATCGAAATTTATTTTGGAGGTCCGGTGTAAAAATAGGCTTGAATTGGTGAAGTTAATATTTTGGCGAATTCCGGTTGATAGGTGAGATTTTTATCCGAGGGTCGGAATAGAATTCCGAGAGTTGCTGTAGCTTCGTTAGGTAATTTGAGATATGCGTGCAAAATTTCAGGTCATTCGGACGTGATTTGGTTGGATTTTTTATCAAAAATATGTTTTGGAAGATTTCTGAAACTTAGGCTTGAATTTGATGTAAAGCGATGATTTTGGTGTTAGTCGAGGCGTTTTGATGATTGGAACGAGGTTGAATAATATTTTAGGATGCGTTGGTGCTTTTGGTTGAGGTTTCGGGGGCCTCGTGTGTATTTCGGGTGAGTTTTGAGCTAATACGAACATCCCGGAACTTAGAAAATGGATGGGGCAGTCATTTGTGCGTGGGGCGCGGTCCTATTAGCGCGGGGCGCACTCAAGTGACGCGGGCCGCGGTCACTGAAGATCTGCAGGTCGTCGGTCCTACTTCGGAAGCTCATATCTTTTGATCTACAAGTAATTTGAGGATGATTCAAAAACGAAAGTTGTAGCTCTTTGAATCTAGGTTTCAGAAACATATTATCTTAGGAATTTGGACATCCGTATCGAAAGTTATGGCCAAAATACTAAAGCCTGTCACTGCAGAGCAAGAACTGCGCGGCCGCGGTCATATTTGCGCGGCCCGCGCTGGTTTCGTGCGGACGCGGTCCATTTTTGTGCAGCCCGCGGAGGCTGAAATCTGGGGCTACTCCTATAAATACGAGGTTTTGGGTTTTATTTGATATTTTGACCTAGAGAGCTCGGATTTTGGCGATTTTTCGAAGGTTTTTCAAGAAATTAATCAGGGTAAGTGATTCTAACTCAGATTTTGTTAGAGTACATGAATCTATCATTAATTCATCATTTAATTAGTGATTTGAGATGGAATTTGGAAAGAAAAATGTGGAATCTTTCAAAACTATAAAATGATGATTTGAAGGACCAAATGGTGTCGAAATTGGATAATTTTTGTATGGTTAGACTCATGAGAGTATAAGGATTCTAGTTTTGTGAATTTTTGTCAAATCTCGAAATGTGGGCCCGGGGTCGGGTTTGGCCGATTTTAGGACTTTTGTTGTAATTTGATTATTTTCAAGTGGGCTTTGTTCCCTTAACATATTTTGATGGTTTGGTACTGATTTCGGCTAGATTTGGAGCATTTTTTTTATAACCGTGGTTTACGGGCATCGCTTTGCGAACCCGACTAGCTGTACCCACTGGGTCCCGCTGTTTCAATACGGGTGCACGGTTAGTTCCACGGGGCCCTAGAGATGCGGCCGGTTTGTAATGTCCCCAGTGGCCCTGGTGGGACTCGAACTGGCGACCTGAAGGACTTTGTCGTCAGGCTAGATTTGGAGCATTCGAAGGCAGATTCGAGAGACAAAGGCGTCGCGAGCTAGAGAATTAGTTAGTTCGAGGTGAATAATGTTTGTAAATGATGTCCTGAGGGTTTGAAACCCTGAAATTTCACATCGTAACGCTATATTGAGGTGACTTGCACGCCAGATAATGGGCGTGGGGTAGAGCACCATTGGGGATTGTGACTTGGTCCGTCCCGAGAGATGTTTTTACCGTGTTTTCTACTTGAACTAAATTGAGCATCATCCTTACTTGGATTAAATTGTTACATTTGGGCTTCTTGCCAATTATTTCAATCCTTCAAGGATTGATATCACTGTTTTCGCATATTTTGCATATCATTTGATCTCAGTCCAAGGTTTTAAATACTGTTTGCAAACTCAGCCACTTTTCTCAAAACTTGGGACTTGAATAATATTTCTAATGTGTAACGACCCGACCGGTCGTTTTGAGTACCAGCGCTCCGTTCAACAGTCGGAGGCCATGAACAACTTCATTTCGAGTATTATGACTTGTTCGCATGGTCGGAATTTAAATTCAGGAAGATCGGAGTTAAATTTAGATGAAAATTCTCATTTGAGAAGCTTAAAGTTGAAAGAATGAACTAGGATTGGATTTTTGAGTAAACGACCTCGGAATCAGGATCTGAAGGTTTCAGCAGATTCGTATGATGATATCGGACTTGGACGTATGCCCGGATTGGGTTTTGGATAACTCGGGAGCATTTTGGCGCCTATTGTGGAAGTTAGCATTTTAGAACGAATTTCTTAAGTTTGGCTTGAAGTGCATTTCAGTGTTATCGATGTCCGTTTGGGATTCAGAGTCTGTGAATAGCTCCGTATGGTGATTCTGGAGTTGGGAGCGCGATCGGAAGTGAATTCGAAGGTTCGTAGGTCATTTTGAAGTCATTTGGCTAAAGATAGAAATTTGAAGGTTTTTGAGAAGTTTGATATCGGGGTCAGAATCCAATTCCGAAAGTTGGAGTAGGTCCGTAATGTCCAATATGACTTGTGTGCAAAATTTGAGGTCAATCAGACGTGCTTTTATAGGTTTAAGCATCGGAAATAGAAGTTGGAAAGTTCAAAGTTCAATAAGCTTGAATTGGGGTGTAATTCATGGTTTTAGCGTTGTTTGTTATGATTTGAGGCCTCGAGCAAGTCTGTAATGTGTTTTTGGACTGTTTGGTATGATTGGTTGGGGTCCCGGGGGGCCTCAGGTGGATTCCGGGTGGTTAATGGATCAAAAAATGGATTTGAGAAAAGCTGAGGTTTACTGGTTGCTGGTGTTTCCGCTTCCGCGGAAAAGGAACCGCAGAAGCGGCCCCGCAGAAGCGGAATGGGAGCCGCAGAAGCGGTTTATGGTCGAGGCTTGGAGACCGCAGATGTGTTCAAGGATCCGTAGAACGGGACCGCATCTGCGGAGGGAAGATCGCAGAAGCGGAAGAGAGGGCTTCGGGAAGGACCGCAGATGCGGTCAAGGCTCCGTAAAAGCGGAACCGCATCTGTGGTGGTATGATCGTAGAAGAGAGAAGGGGGATAAGCCAGGGAAGCCGCAGAAGCGGCCTACTGTCCGCAAAAGCGGAGCCGCATAAGCGGCTATAGTTCCGCAAAAGCGGAAATGGCTGGAGGCAGGGGCTTGTTTTAAATTGGAATTTTGGTTCATTTCACCCATTTTGCATGGCTTGGGGGCGATTTTTGGAGAGCTTCAAGGGGGGATTTCATCATCAATATTAAGGTAAGTCACTACTATTTATTTTCAAGTTAAATACAAGACCATAACATGGATTTAGGCATGAAAATTAGTATAAAAATTGAGGTTTTGGTTGAAAACCTAGAAAATTATAATCTTGGATTTTAGCCACGATTTTGACTATGGAATAAAGAGAAAATCATATATTTGAGTTCCTAAGGTGATGGGTAACCTTTATCTTCGAGAAATTTCGGATTCCGGGCACGTAGGCCCGAGGGCATTTTTGGTCAACTTTTCTTTCGGAGTTAGGAATTGTTATAAATTGGGTTGTAAAGTATAATTTAGCGTATATTAATGATTTTATATTATCGTTGGCTAGTTTTGGAGCATAGTGCATTGGTGCAAGTCTTCGAAAGAATGTAGAATGCCGGTTGTGGATCTTCGGAGCGAGGTGAGTCTCCTTTCTAATCTTGTGAGGGGGAATTTACCCTATAGGTGAAGTAAATGATTATGTGCTCCTATTTGTGGGGGCTACGTACGCACGAGGTGACGAGAGTCTGTGCGTAGCTACTACCATGCTATTGACCGGGTAGTCTAGGATCCAAAGAGCATGTTATACATGGATTATAGTGAACCCATTTATGGTTTGAACTGCCTAAATCACATTAAATTAGTAAATAAATTTCAAAGGGGTTAAGCTTCACTTCTTAAAATTTGTTAAGGGAGAATTGGTTTTGTTTGAATAAATATTCCCCGATAAATTCTTATTTGACTGATTGAGCATGTACTTTATGTGTGTGCCTGCGTCGCATGGATGATTAGCGAGCAGGATATATGTTTAATTATGGAACGGGCCTAACGCCTCGGTGATAATAGATTCATCTATGGTTCGTGCCGCTCGACCCTCGGCAGTGCACAATTTACATTCTATTGGAGCGGGCCGTCGACCTCGGCATGATTTGCGCATGTTTATCTGTTACTTGGAAATTTGTAAATGTGGAATTGGCCCTATGTGGCTTGACATAAACTGATAAGATAATAAAGAATAGACTTTGGAAGCCCTTGATTTATTGTTGAAGGTGTTTACCGGTTTATTTGGCTTTACAGGTAGGACTTCTATATAAGTCCATGATTTTTCACACACTTATAGAATATTGATAATGGACCTCTAGTGAGTGTCGAAGTCGGCCATTTCGTCTCTACCCCTTCGGAATTAGGCGGGATACTCACTGAGTACACGTTGATTACGTACTCATACTACACTTCTATGCATTTTTATTGCACAGGTACATGATACTTTAGCGGCCTACTAGGCGCAGTTGCACGGACGATTCAGGGACTAGGTGAGTTGCAGTATTCAAGGCGGCCCGCAGCTTTTAAAGTCCATTCCTAGTAATTGTATTTCCTTTCTGTCCATTGTATTCCGAACAGGTGTTGTGTTGTATTTATATCATTGCCAGTAGCTGCTCATGCACTTATGATACCGGGTTTCTGGGATGGTTTCAGTAAAACTTTATACTAACTGTTATTATTTAAATTTGAATCCATGAAGTGATCTTATATTTATGAAAATTGGAAGGAAAAACCTAAGATTTTCAAAAGCGTTAAAAGAGGGATTATTTGGTAATTTAAATGGCTAGCCTGACAGCGGTGTCGGCGCCATCACGACCCGTAGTAGATTTGGGTCGTGACATATTGAAGTTTGGGCTGAATAATTTATTTGCTATTATGCCGAGAGGCTTATGTGATTTTGGACTGATTATGGGATCGGGCTGCGCGCTGCAGCGGTATTATATTTATGGGATCGGGCTGCACGCCGCAACGATATTATATTGATATTGATATGAGACCGAGGGCCTAGATTTGATGCCACGAGATGGCTTGATATTTGCGCATGGGCTGTAGAAGCCCCTCCGGAGTCTGTACACACCCCCAGTGAGCGCCGTCGACGATAAATAAATATGGATGGCTCGGGCTGCACGCCGCAGTGGGTACCGAAGTGTACCGTTATATACATTGCATTTCACTCATGCATTCATTCTTTATCTGCATTACCTGTCATGGCATTTATATACTATTGTTTCATTGGCTTGTTGCTTCATATTGTTCTGAGCCTGAGGGTTTGATACTGTTCTGAGATGCTGATACGGAGGGGCAGATTTCTACTTGTTATTTTGATATTGAGCCCGAGGTGCAAATTTCTACTTGTCATTTTACTGCCAAATTACCTGTTTTACTAGTTTAAAGGAAATTTCACATGATATTTCACTAAATTGTTATTTTAAATGATTTCACTGCTTCTGTATAGAATGTTATGTGCCTTAACGTATTTTTTTTACCTTCAGCCATTATTTATATTTATTACTTACTAGGTCGGAGTACTCACATTACTCCCTACACCGTGTGTGCAGATTGAGGCATAGCAGATTTCCATACCTGGGAGTTGATCCTTCCAGTCAAGGTGGTGTTTCGGAGACTACGAGGTAGCTATTGGCGTTCGCAACCCCGGTGACTCCTTTATCTTATTATTTCTGTGTTATTCGAACTATTGTACCGAAATTCGTATTTAGCAGACTTGTGTCAGGATTTCTTAGTTGATCATGACTTGTGACACCCCGGTTAGGGCTGTGTTGGGTTGGATTTCTGCATTTTTAACTATACTTATGCTATTTGATATTATTAAACCATGTTGTAATATAATTGTGTTAAATAATTGCTTTAAAAGGATGAATTGGGTTGACTGGCTGGCGTTGTCTTCACGAGAGGCGTCATCGCGACCATGTTCGGGATTCGGGTCGTGACAACTATTCTTGCAAGATTTCTTTCACAATATGAAGAATGCGGGGAGCTACAGGTTAATTTAATTTTATATAAATATTAAGTTCATTGCTTGCAACACACAAAGTAAAGTAGTTTATAATGCAATATAGTATAATTAGGACTGCAAGAAACAGTTTCGTAGAAACTCCAACAATAGAGCAGTGAAAATAACAATAGTGGTAACATATTTTGTGAAATTACTTTTATTTAATATTTTTCGCGCATCGCACGGGTAGGTATACTAGTTTCAAATGAAACATCCATTCTTCTGACCAGAAAGAAATGGTGGTTCAATTCAAATGATCTATAGCTTCAAGTTCAATTCCAGGCGTAATAATACATTACTTGTCAGTGATTTATTAATTGTTAAAAAGTTACAGGACTAGAAAATTCAGAATTCTTGTCTTAATATATGATTTGCCACTTGTTCAATGTCGTTTATAGTCTCAAGAGTACATCTAAACATATATACTTGTTACAATAATTAATGCTGCCTAATTAATATACATTTGTTTGTAATGTAAAATACATAAGGTCCTAACTGGCAATTAATGTCAATTTATTTTTATACATGTTACTCCCTCCGTCTCATAAAATATCTCGTGATTCTCTTGTGCATGACCCTTACGAAAGAATAATTTTTGACTATTTTACCCTTATTAAATGTTTTCTCAATTTATGTATCATCTCTATCAATGACATTATCCATATTTTTACTAAAAGTGAATGCTATTGATTATTAAGGATAAAAAAGAAAAAATATAATCAATTTTGTCTTGAACTTTTAAAATGATAAATAATTTGAGAAAAGTATTTTTAGTAACCACGACACATATTATGAGACGGAGGGAGTACCATAATTTTCTTTTAAATCTCAGTGAGACTGCAAATTATCAAATTTGTTTTTTTTTCCTTCTTTTTTCCTTTCGTTTTGATGTTTTACGAGTTCTTAGTGGGCGTTTGGAAATAAGAATTGTAAAACTCTAAAATAGAGGAGAATTTTTTTTAAGTGAAAATGGTATTTGAAATTTAGAGTTGCGTTTGGACATGAATATAATTTTTTGTTGTTTTTGAAGTTTTGTAAGTAAAATTTTGAAAAACAGCTTGTTGGAATTTTTAAAATCTTCGAAAAATTTTCAAAATGCATTTTCAAGTGAAAATTGGAAATTTTATGAACAAATACTGATTTCGAAAAAAGGTGAAAATTTTTTGGGGAAAAAAAAATTTCTTATGTTCAAACGGGCTAGTATCTACTTGTTTATGAAAAGATGAACAAAGAAAATCTGTGAGCTTTCCAATCTGGTTTTTACGTACTTCTAGTGGTTTCATTAATTAGAAAACGTTAATCTATTTCCTAGTTGGAAGGTACTATCTCCTTAATGCAGTTTTTAAGTTGGTGGGTGAAAACTTGTATGCTTCCCAAAAACTAAATGGTTGTCCTTTTTTAAAGAATCTAAACCCATTAAAATCCAAGAATAAATGTTGGAATAATTATAAATGAATTATGGAGAATAGACTTTATCAAAGCCCTTAAGCCGTGTTAAGGACAATATACTTATGGACATTTTATCCATGAAAAAGAATAAAATTAGGTTTATCCCGGCCCAAGATTCAACAAGCTCGTCCAGTTATTAAACTGGAAACAAAACTAACAGAAAATTCAAAAAAGAAATCCAGCGTATAGGAGGAAGAAGAATATTCAGAAAGTGGTGTCAACAAGTCTCCAAAATATCTTGTAAAAATAAGCATTGCTCCAACGGCTAGTTAACAATTATTTTTACTCTATTTAATGCAAAATAAATTACTAAATAATAAATAGATATAAAAATAATATTTCAAAAAGAAAAAAAATTCCAAATCAAAATGATGAATATTACCTTTTGAGATACCACTAATTTTCTACCATAAATAGTCATTATTGTATATCTAATTAGTAAAGTGTGAATTTCCTTTTAGTTGTTAGAATTTAATTTATATGATTGACAGTAAATTTTTTTTTTACACAACAATATATTTTAACTTGTTGTAATAAATTTTAAGATACTAGTTACGCTTTTAATCAACATTGTTATCTAATAGCGTAAAAATTCTTTTATTAGTATATAAAAGTTAAACTCAGCCAGCGTATCTAGCTCTTATATATTCATCCACAATCATATCAATTCCTCCGTCTCTTCTTCCTATCATATCCTTCAAAAAATTGATTTGCCATTTTTTTCATTCCTAAAACTTATTCCCATATTATGTCCAGAATGGTCAACATTAAACTACATTGTCATTGCATACTCTTCTTTATCTTACTTTCTTCAGCTGCAGTTTTACAAGGTTCAATAACTAACACATATTGTATCTCATTCATCGAGTTTTAAGCATCAACATTAGAATTATTTCCTCAAACCTTGATTTCTTATACAGCCAAATCTCTTTATAATAATCTCGTTTGTTCCGATACTTTTTGGCTGTTATGATAAAATGTTATTAAAGAGGACAAATATTATAACATAACATAAATCGATCTCGAGAAAAATATGGTTTTTATAGTGAATGATTGTTATATAGAGATTTGACTGCAATATAGTTTTTGTTCCCGCAGGGTCAAGAAGTCAAGTGACAATTTCTCATCATCGAAAAGCCAGTGGAGAATTACAATTGAAGGTAGAAATACACATGCATCTAACATTAATTTTTTCCCTATCAGTGTATTTTAAGTACTTTTGTACTCCCTCCGGTCTTAAATTATTTCTCGTAATTTCTAAAAATAGTTGTCTTAAATTATGACAAAATTTTTCTTCCTATTTTACCCTTAGTAGTAATTGTTTTTGAAGACTATAAATACCTCAATTATGGGGTAATATTATGATTGTTCAAATACAAATAAAATATAAATAAGGATAGAATAGTTAAAAATATCTTTTAGTTATTATTTTCTTAAGGAGCGTGTAAAATAAAAATACGACAAATCATTTGAGACGGAGGGAGTAGTAATAAAACCCGTCAACTTATTTTTCAAGATATTAAATTAATCTCACTTTTTATGAATAGTTACTTGTAATTATATTTTAAATGACATGATTGTATAAAATATTTCTTAAAATGTCATTGTATTTAGGTTAAACACGTTGATTTTTGTTTTTCATCGTTTTTTCTTTTGTTTCCTCCCAATCATGACTTCTTCAATTTCTCTTTTTGAAATATTGATGAAAATTAAAAGGGTGGTAGAGAAGGATTGATTAATAAGAATTCAAGAAGATTGATGATAGGATCAGTAGCACCAACCTGCACCTACAACGAATGTAGAGGATGCAAGTACAAGTGTACAGCAAAGCAAGTTCCGGTGGAGGTAAACGATCCAATGAAGAGCCCTTATCTCTACAAGTGTGTTTGCCACATCTAACTCTAATAACTTTGATAGCGTACTCACTGTCTTTAAAAATTCAGTAACGTCATATCTGGCTCAAATTCTGGATTATTGTATAATTTATCAAATTTTAAGTTGGATTAGATATGCACTTTCGTCATTTTCTTTTTTTTTTCTTTGTGAAATAAAGTAATTGTAGCTTTTCTTACTCTTCCAGTTCATTTACAATTTAGTAATTGTTTACCATGAAAATGGTAACTATAATTATATTTGATTTTGTAATTTTAAAAATACGTAATTTATTTTAATATTAGTTGTTAAGCAATAAATGCTAGGTATAAGTAAAGAGAATAAGATGTGTAGACCAATGGGGTCATAAAGCTGGGCCTCGAACTAGCTGGAGCGAGACCTCGTGGTCTAGATGGGGTTAATAACAATGAGCTATTAACAAAGAATCAATGATAATGAGAGCCTTAAAGATGGCATTTTATGATTAATAATGAGCAATAAATGAGGAACAAAGAATGAACAATATAAAATAGGCAATAATTGTGTAGAACAATCGTGTTAGCAAAGAGAGCAGAATGTTGTGTTATATTCAATATCCATCCGTTGTACAAAATGACAAAGGTTCCCTTTATATATGAAGGGTGAATACAACAGAATACATGTCTAATAAATAAAGAATTAATGCTACTAGTACAGCTGTGCAACAGCTCAGTATAGATTTGCACTATTTTCGCAGACTTTGTCAGTCCTCATCGTGTTCCCTCGGGGGTTTCCTGCCTTTCCATGACGATTAACGACTCGTGTCGTGCCGAGATCGGCTTTCGATGTGCCCCACCTTCGAGGGGAGCAATTTGGGATCTGCACTCAGGTTCCGCTTCGAGCCCCTCGAGGCCTGGTGTGGAGTGCCAAAGTAGCCTTAAAGTTGAGCTCTTCGATTTGGCCGTATACAGATACTCCCCTCGTTTCTTAGAATAAAAGGATAAGAAACGATCTTGACCTCGATTGTTTCGAACCTCTTGTGATGACGTTATGCTGACGACGCTGGCGTTTGAAATGATTGAAATACGACCCGTCGGTTCATTCCTCCAAAAGCACTGAGTGCTCTGCCGGTCCGTTTCCCAAAAACATTGAATGCTCTGCCGGTTTGTCTCCCCAAAAGCATTGAATACGCCGTCAGTTTCGTCGCCATTACTCTATAAATAAGGGATTTCTGAAGCTAAAGCTTCATTCATTCTTTCTTCAACAATCTTTAGTCCTTCACTTTCTCTATGTCCTCTTCTGGTCTCTTATTCTTATGGTTCAAATCTGTAACCATAAGGTCATAAGGCAATAACCTCATCAGTTATGACATGGCTCTCCTTCAAAGCCGCTCTTCTTCTGGGAGGGATTATGATGAGTTGTTGTTGGCCCGACTTGATGAGAGGAGGGCATCAGATTCTTTCCGTATCAGAAGATATGGGAACTGTAGACTACTCATCTCTCTTAACTTCAACCTGGTATGGCGCTTCATTCCTTTTGCTTTTCATGGAGTGAGGTGGCACTATCTACAAACTTTTGTATCCCACACCGGTACAATATCTCAAGAAGTGGCTTCACAATAGTAGTGCTGACGAGACCCGTACTTGCCAATTTCTTCACCAGATCACAATTTTCTTTACTTGTCAAAAGCTTTTGCTCTTTGATAGGCTATAGCCTTTTCTTCGTCTGTTGCTGTTTCAGAGGAGATTTTTGGAGGTGACGTCCTAAGGATCGAAGTGAAGCCTCCGAAAAAAGGGTCCTCGAGGATTTTGCTCCTAAAGATAATCCCTCGGAAGTAGATTAGGCCTCGGTCTGTTTTTTTATGTTTCTTCATTTCTGTGTAAGGGCCCCTCGTGGGCTTTGTAGATCATCTTTTAATTATTACTATAAGAATGTCTTCGCTTTGCCTTCAATTTGTGTTGAACTTATTTCTGTTTTTGTTCGTGAAAAATCCAGATGTATGCCTCTAACGATTGGTCCGAAAAGCGTATCTGGAACATAACAATAATAAACCTTTGGGTTTTTAATTTAATTATGCATGCTTCTCGAAGTCCTTTGTTATCCCTAGGATTGAGCTTGGACTGTTCTGATGCAAATTTAGGTCACCGGGACTTCTGAGTCCGACTTGAGTGAAGGTTGGATTTCGATTTCTTAAAATAAATCTAGCCCTTTTAGGCTTGTCGGCAATCCTCGAGTGAGAATTTTCTCGAACTCAAGTAGCCTTTAGATTCAGCAGTTGGGTGAACGTTTGCTTTATCATCTAGAAATAAAAATAGCCCTAAGACATTTGCAACTAGTCCTCGAGTGGGAGCCTGCTTTGAACTCTAGTAGCCCCGATCTGAGCGAAAGTTGCACTGAACTTAAAATAAAGGCAACCCTAGGGCGTTATAGACAGCCCCAGAGTGATGTGACATACTCAAACTCGGGCGGCCTTTGGGCTAACATATTTGGGCAAGCGTCTCTTCGAACTTGAGATAAAGATAGCCTTGGGGCTTTATTAGTAGTCCCCGAGTAAGAATCGGCTCGAACTCGGGCAGCCCTTCGGCCAAAATAATTGAACGAGCGTGTGCTCGACCTTGAGATAAAGATAGCCTTGAGGCTTTATTAATATTCCCCAAGTTAGAACTGGCTCGAACTCTGGAATCCCTTAGGCCTAAAATAATTGAATGAGCGTTTGACCGACCTTGAGATAAAGATAGCCCTGAGGCTTTATTAATAGTCCCCAAGTGAGAACTGGCTCGAACTCTGGAATCCTTTAGGCCTAAAATAATTGAACGAGCATTTGATCGACCTTGAGATAAAGATATCCCTGAGGCTTTATTAATAGTCCCCGGTGAGAACTGGCTCGAACTCGGGCAGCCATTGGGCTTAAATAATCTAACGATCATTTGTTTGGTCTCGAATCGTAGATTGTTCTTTAATAATTTTTGACAATTCGGATCCCAATGTCTGGGTCCTGACGTTAATCGTCATGACATAAGTGGTTGAAGAGACAGAACGGTTGCTTTTTGTACGATTCCAGAAGCATTAATTGTAGGCGGCTGATGGTCGGCCTTTTGGCTTCCTTAGCACATTCAAATGATTTTTATAAATAGACAAACCCCATAACCTTGTGGATATCATTCTCTTAGTGCTTCCAAAATTACATTCAGCCCATTTCAATTTTCTTGAATTCTCCCTTCTCTTTTCCAACAATATTTTCCTTCTCCTTGGATTTTCCGCTTTAAAGATTGTTAAAACTTCTAAAACTGTTCCTCAAAAGGAAAAAGCTTTATCGTCCTCTCGAATGACCAAAGGTAAAACGGTAGTTCCTCCTAGTATCGAGGAGTGTACCCCCGGTCCTTACGATACATCTTCTGACTTCCAGGTCGAAAACCCCTCCTCTGTTCCGGGACGGTGCGAACCCATATCTCAGTATATCAGTTTAATTACTGAAATCAAGAAAGTGAAGGCCGACTATCGTTGGGGGGAGGCGGTGCTAGTAGATATTATTTCACGAGAAGAAGACATAACCATGCACAAATTTGGCTTCTTCAGTGTATACACTTATCCTTTCACCTTAGGCCCGGTAGAAGCCTCTTTACCATCAGTAGATCCTGCGATCCTCGATTTTTGCTGCCAATATCATATGACACTTGGAAAAATTTATCCGTCGTTCTGGAGCATTGTTTATATGATTAGGTATTTCTTAAGCATGGTCGATGGGATGCCTTTTACCCTCGACCATCTAATTAGATTGTATAGCCCCCAACTTTACCGAGGTGGTCTGATTAAGATAAAGCGTCGATCTCTGAAAGCCTTTTTTTCTAGCCTCGATGAAGACAAGGACTGAGGGTGGGTGAGCCACTTTGTCCAAGTCAGGACCTCGGACCTTATCCCTACTGGGAGAATTCCATTCTCCGAGGAATGGAATATGAATCGTAAGTAAACACGTTTCGCTGATCGGATATCTTTTCGTGGCGTTTCGCTGATCGGATATCTTTTTGTGACTTTTAATTAACTCTCTTTGATGATATAGTTGTCGAGTGGTACCCCGGTGCTGTCAATGATCTCTAGGTTGGGTCCGACGACTTGATTTGATCTGCC
Organism: Nicotiana glauca; assembly: GCA_026770625.1. Classification (NCBI taxonomy): domain Eukaryota; kingdom Viridiplantae; phylum Streptophyta; class Magnoliopsida; order Solanales; family Solanaceae; genus Nicotiana; species Nicotiana glauca. The sequence continues at coordinate 18,064 of MU666818.1, forward strand.
CATACACCGAGCACATGTGGCGTGATCTGGCTAAGACCCATTGGGAGGCCAAAAATAACTGTGAGTTTTCATCTTTTTTCATGTTCAAGCTCTTTAGAGAAGATATCTTTTGTTGATATTCTCATCCTTTGCATTTATGCAGGCCTTGGATTGAACGTCTTGATGAGGGAGCCCTGCCTGGGGAAGCAGATACCCTGAAGCCTGCTAAGGAGAAAAAGAGAAAGGAGAAATCACCAGCTGAGTCTTCGAAGCCAAAAAGGACTAAGGCTCAAAGGCCTGAGGCCGATTCAGTGTGCTTAACTGAGGAAATGGCCGAAGATCTTTGCGCCGAGGATGGAGAGAATGATGACTGCCCGCTGGCACCTAGGGGGATAAGAAGTTCTACTGCTTTGAAGTTTACTGGGCCGAAGGTGGCTGAGTTAGAGGGTGCTGGAATGGAGGCCGCCGAGGTGGTCTCGACCTGAACCGAGAGAATTGCTAGAGGGGGCTTAGACAAAGTCCCCGGGCTGACCAGCGACCAAAACACATCGGGCGTCGAGGGGAACATAATCGATGAACCCGAAAAAACCAATGATGAATCCTCTCGAAGGGGGGAGAGGGACCCTATCGAACCGGTCGAGATGATCAACGTAGGTGAGCCTCAACCATGCCCATCATTCTCTCCTGGGCAAATACGGGATGCCCGAGATATGAAAACCCCCACCCTAGGGACATCCCCCGGAGAGAATAGTAAGTTTGAAGGGTATTTTTCTAGGGTTAAGGAAGGCCCCGATATCGATGCCTCATTGATCTTTGAGGAATCCGAGAATCTTCGGCAACATGTAATCTTGACTTTGGCCGTTGTATGTTGAGTTTCGATTCTTGTTTTTCTGACTCTCTTATTATGTGTCTTTAGGTCTTAAAGCTCTCTCACCAAGCCTTTTCCAAGTTGAAAGAAGAGTTGGCTAGATGTGAGGACGAATTTAGGAAGCTCGTTTCTGAATTGGACGAACTTAGATGTGAGGACGAATTTAGAGGCCTTTAGTTTTATGGCAGCAGTCGGAAATCCCCGAGCCGCGTTAATTCGGACGTAGCCTTTTAGTTCGACCGTAGTCTTTATGTTTGGCCGTAGCCTTTAGTCCCCGTGTGCGGTGACCTTGGTTTCTATATCGAGAGTACGTCTTTTTAGGGGTCTTACAAGTTCAGATATATAGCCTCAACCTTAATATCAGGGGTTATGCCTTTTTTAAGGTCTTATAAATTTGAGCACGCCTTGTTGGAGGACTTACAGATTTGATGTTAACTCAGTGAGGGCTTATGAGCTTGAGTTACCTGATCGAGGTCTTACAAATTCGAGTCTTCGATGGCTCGGTGGGCCGACTGTTTGATGACAGTCCCCGGGTGTTAGAGGGTTTTCGGCTGTTGGGCCGTTTTTCCAAGAGGTGACCTTCTGGGGTGATGCCCTCCGGTATTTGAGGTTGATTGAAGAGAAACCTTAAATACTTAATGAGTTTTCCTTAGCTAGCATATAAATGTTGCCTCGTTAAAAACCTCGCCGGTAAAACCCGTTCGAGATAAAAATATGGTATAAAGGAAAAATAGCGCAATGCATGCTTTATAACCCAAGGTCTTCGAGCTGAGGGTGCTTCGATTCCTTTCAATCGAACACCTGTAGTAAGTTAGTATAAAACATAAACATAAAAGAAGTGTGTCGTACCTTAGCAATGATAGATTTTGAGTTTCGATGTGTTTCAATCTTTTGTTGCGAGGACGTGGCACGGTCCTTTATTCACCCATTAGGGTGTAGACGAGAATGTCGGTTGCGGTTGTTATTTGGCTGTTTGTTTGTTTAAATGCTCCTTCGTTTTGTAGGGTGTCGATATTGGTGTCATGTCGTGCACTACGAACATCTCCTTTGCTGCATGTTCTCCCCGTACACTGCTTTTATCCCGTCCTTGGCTGGAAATTTCATCACTTGATGAAGGGTTGGCAGCACTTCCCTCATACTGTGTATCCATGGCCTTCCATGTAAGGCATTGTATTTCATATCACCTTCGATGACATGAAATTTTGTATCTTGGATTGTACCGGCCACGTTGACCGGGAGGATGATCTCCCCTTTCGTCATCTCGCTCTCCATGTTGAATTCGTTGAGGACTCGGGAGGTGGGTATGATCTGGTCGAGCAATCCTAGTTGCTCCACCACCCTCGACCTGATTATGTTGGCTGAGCTACCTGGATCCACGAGCATCCGTTTGATTTGAAATTTATTCAAAAGAACAGAAATTACGAGTGCGTCGTTATGAGGCTGAGACAAAGACTCGATGTCCTCTTCACTGGATGTGAGAGCATCCTCTGGTACGTAACTCTGAGTTCACTTTTCTCTAGTGATCGATATTTTTGTTCGCTTGACAATGGGTCCATGTGGGGCGTCGATCCCTCCGATGATCATGCGGATGACATTTTGCAATTCTTCTGGTTAGTTCTTCCTCTTTGCCTCTCTTTCTCGAAGGTGGCTTTTTGGATCGGTCGCTGAGGAATTCTCAAAGATGCCCTTCGCTGATTAGTCTGGCTACCTCTTCTCGAAGTTGTATGCAATCCTTGGTCCTATAACCGTGAGTGTCGTGATACTTGCATACCAAGTTAGGGTTCCTTTGTGAAGGGTCCGACAGTATGGGTTTTGACCACCTAGTAACTTTGATTCTGCCTATGGTTGACATGATTCCTGAGACATCGACGCTGAAATTATATTCAGATAGTCGAAGTGCTTCCGATGACCTAGTATGCCTTTCGAACCCGGCTTTACTCATGAGTCCCCGGGGAACTTGTCCTCGATCTGACCTTTGATCGCCTCGAGGCACATTACACTTTGGGGGGTTCCTTCAATCTTCTATGTAAGGCTAGTATATTTCCTTGTTCAATCTCGACTCTCTTTCTATAAACTTTTGTTCCTTTGTTAAGAGCCTGCTAGGATATACTGAGCCCGAAGGGGCCCATAATTGGTCGTCTTCGGCCCTGATTTTCGATTGATATCTGTTGTGCACGTCCGCCCAAGTCACGTCGGGATATTTGATCAAATTTTGTTTTAGTTGCTTCGAAGCTATCAAGCTTAGCTCGTTCAAGCCCTAAGTGAAGGCTTGTACTGCCCATCGTTAGAGACTGGTGGTAATTGCATTTGCTCCATCTGAAAGTGGGATACAAATTCCCTTAGCATCTCGTTTTCTCTCTGCTTGATTTTGAAGACATCGAACTTCCTAGTGGCGACCATGATGGCACCGGCATGTGCCCTCAAAAAAGAGTCTGCCAACATGGCAAATGAATCTATCGAGTTTGGGGGTAGGTTGTGATACCGCATCATGGCCCCCTTCGACAGTGTCTCTCCAAATTTCTTTAGCAGGATGGATTCAATCTCGCCGTCCTTTAAATCATTCCCTTTTACAGCACAAGTGTAGGTGGTAACGTGCTCATTGGGGTCCGTGGTCCCATTATACTTTGAGACATCGGGCATTCTGAATTTGGGCTTCGGACCCACACTTGGTGGGAATGGTTTCTATATAAATTTCTTCGAATCTACTCCCTTTAGAATCAGAGGTGTTCCTGGGATCTGATCGACCCTCGAGTTGTAAGTCTCCACCTTCTTATCGTTATCCTCTATCTTCTTTTCTGCTGATCCAATCTTTTTGGTGAGATTCTCGAGCATCTTTATAATAGGGCGGTCTGTTGCTGACCCGTTGTTACTCGGTCTCTCTAGCGTCTGCTCGACTCGAGGAGCCGTTTCAGGTGCTACTGTACTTGGAGTTTTTTGGCGACTTTGTAGCTGAGCAATAGCCACTTGTTGTGCTTGCAACATTTCGAAAATGATTTGAAGGCTAACTTCTCTTTCCTCCCCGCGCACACTCTCATTGGTATGAGAGCTCACATCGACAGGCACATCGTTGCGTGAGTTTTCATCGACGGGGATTTATGCTGGTGCTACCCCTGGGTTTTGCGGTGTTACACCGGCATCTATACCATTCTCTCCATGAAGATCAGTGTCGTTGTTTTCGTGTGTGTTCGCTGAGTTAGACATTTTGACCTGAAATTAGAGATCCTTGGACAAGAAAAAGTGTGAAGAATAACTTGTGTTTTCGAAAAACTAGCACCAAAACAATCACTATTATTTTTAGCCCCACAGTGGGCGTCAAACTGTTTACCTTAAAAATGGTAATTACAATTATATTTAATTTTGTGGTTCTTAAAATACATGATTTATTTTAATGCTAGTTGTTAAGAAATAGATGCTAGGTATAAGTAAAGAGAATAAGATGTGCAAATCAATAGAGTCACAAAGCCGAGTCTCGAGTTGGCTGGAGCGGGACCTCATGGTCTAAAAGGGGTTAATAACAATGAGCTACTCCCTCCGGTCCACAATAAGTGTCTGTTTTACTTTTTGATTTTGGTCCAAAATAAGTGTCTAGTTAGGTAATCAAGAAAAAATTCAATTTGTTTTTACTCTTTTACCCTTATGTGCATATCCCCAAAAAAATTTCTCTCTCATCACATTAACTTACTAAATAAGAGTAGTTTAGTCATACTAGGTAATTTTGTATAGGATTTAATATTTTCTTAATGGGCCTGTTAAAAGTAAAACAGACACTTATTGTGGACAGGAGGGAGTATTAACAAAGAATCAATAAAAATGAGGGCCTTAAAGATGGCCTTTTATGATTAATAATGAGCAATAAATGAGGAACAAAGAATGAACAATATAAAATAGGTAATAATTGTGTAGAACAATCATGTTAGCAAAGAGAGCAGAGAATGTTGTGTTATATTCAATATTCAGTCATTGTACAAAATCACAAAGGTTCCATTTATATAGGAAGGGTGAATACCAACACAATACATGTCTAACAAATAAAGAATTAATGCTACTAGTACCGTTATGCAACGGCTTAGATTTACTATTTTCGCAGACTCTGTCAGTCCTCATCGCGTACCCTTGGGGGTTTCCTGTCTTTCCATGACAATTACCGACTCGTGTCGCTCCGAGATCGGGCTTCGATGTGCCCTCCCCCCCCCCCCCCCCCCCCCCCCCNCCTCAAAGTTGAGCTCTTCGATTTAGCCGTATACAGTAATGCATTTGAGTCGATCAAATTACATTAAGCGTGCAATACATAAACTTTATGAGTGATAAAATCGAATGAAATACAAGTTTCAAGATTTAGTTGAACCCAACACTTTCGACACAAAGGTTAGACATATGCATGAATAAAAAATAAATAAAATTTCAAGAAATTTAAATTCTGAAACCATTCTGAAAACGGAATAACATAACGTCTGAACTGGTCAAGTTAATATCTTGAATCGGCCTCATAGTTTGGGTGTGATGGAAGAGATGGTTTTAGCGCTTTTGGGGCAAATTATGAGGAACCTTCGAAGGGTTTGGAAGAAGAAAATTGAAAGTACTCCCTGTAGATCAGAAATTCATATGTGTAATCTAGTCAGAATCTGTTCATTTTGTACACTAATTAAAGTAGCAAAAGATATCTCTCTCTCTCTCTCTTTCAGCATGTCCAGGAGTAGAAGTGTCAAATAAATGAGTTGACTAATTTTGAGTAGATCAAAATGAGTTTGAGTCAAAAATAACATAGGTTGAAGTGGGTCGGGCTAAGTTGGGCTAAAATTTGAGTCATAGTCAGTTTTAATTAATATGTATTATTTTTTTTATAAATAGTTTAGTTATCGAATAAGACTATTTTTTTTTTGTTATAGTCATATATAACATATAAAAAATAATATTTTTAGATATTTTAGCAAAGTTACTCATGGATTAATTTGAGCTAAAAATCAACCCAATTTTTTATGGATTGGGTCAAAATGGAATAAGTTCAACAAATTAACGGGTCAATGACCAACCCAACCTTAAATGAATTACGCGGATCAAATGAATTTGAGCTCAAATTGTTATCCATATATCCAGGAGGCTAATTACCACGGCTGATTGAATTCAAGTACACTTGTAAAATAATAAGTAAAGCTAATTGCCTAGTAAAATATCATAATATAAAATTATAAATTGAGACAAAAGGAATAATACTATACAGATTTAAGATAACAATAATCATATTGCTGAAAATACCACTCAGTTTTATATCCTATCATCTAACAGTCCCTCGAGAAAATCTTTAGAGTTACACAAAAAGATACTATATTTTAGCATGACGTTCATATATGCATAGCCGTTTTGATACCACCAAGAAAACGAAATTCCAAGGAATTCAAAAAAAAAAAAAATTAAAAATTGAATCTATGTCCAGTAGATATTATATATAAGGATGACATGCACAAATCAAAAAATAATCGCATCACAGGAAAATATTTTGAGATAGTTTATTTCATAAGCTAATATAAGTAGATGACATCATTGCATCGAGGTTCATATTATACAGGATCATATCACAAAATAATATCCGATTCCAAGAAATGATTTTATACTCATAGACCACTACTCATTTTCCTATGACCTACTGAATAATTAATGGGCAGCGTAATTAAGCAGTACATTAGCACTATACTAGCTATATATATATATATATTGGATCACCTAATTTAGCTTAGACTTAATTAATTGCAAAACTGACAAAATAATTGGTAAATCTTTTGATTAATTATTCAGAAATTGGATAAGAACAAATTGCTTTCCCTCCACGCCGCGATTTTTTAATGGATAAATCGAGATAGCATCGGCTTATGATTGAGATCCAATATAAAAGTAAAGTGTGGTGCAAAGAATGCTTTGAATAATTCTGCCGTTCCATTTTGGAATTTTATTTGAACGAATATTATTTGAAGACTGACAATTTATTTTTGTTAATTAAAAGCAAATGTCTAATTCAATATATCCTGATACAGAAGTGGAGTGGAGAAATCTGATAATTACATATGATTCCATGGGGTAAAAGTTTTATTGGACAAAGTAGAATATAGAAAGAATACTAGGAGTCCGTTTGGAAAGTCACCCTGTAATTGGACTTGGTGTAATTACGACGACGTGTTTGTTTGTCATAGTGTAATTATAATATAATTACAAGATTATTGTTTGATTGCACAAGTGTAATTACACAATTAGATTAAATTTCAAATTAAGTAATTATCAAAACTTAAAAGTTAATATAATAAATATATGCATATAAATTTTTATAAGTATAAATGATATTATATTTTGTATTTAAGATGTATATTTTTTCGTGAATATACATTAATTTAGTAATCATATATTTGTAACTAATATTATAAAAATAATTTATATATTTTTAAATATTAATAATATTTAGTTTAGATATTTACAAAAATAAAATACACATTTTGTAAGAACATCATGAAGTTCATGTTTGATAAAATAAATTAATATCTACAAATATAATGTCATAACATTATTCAAATATTTGACAAAACTAATCTATCAATTCTAACTAAAAACGAACAATATGCAATGTCAGCCAATACTACTAAAACAAGCAAAATGAAACAATGAATATAACACAATTTCAAAAGTTAAAAAAAAAATAGTTTAACATATATCAAATTCCAACATAATAATAGTAAGTACTAGTGCAACTTAATAATTAGGAAACATGATAAGTTTATAACCACATTCAACAACTAAATTTTATTTTAATTCCATCAATCATTATATGTCAAGTTTGTTAATGACTCATTATTTCTTGTATTAGAAGGTGTAGTTTAAAAAAATAGAATAATAAAATAAATAAAAAATAAAATATAATCAATTACATGGAATCACAAGAAGTAAATATAGAGAAATAAAAGATAAATAATGTACAAAGAAAAATATATTTTAAAATTTTAAAAGAAATTAAAAAGTAAAAATAAAATTAAAAAGTTAAATAGAAATAAAAATTTATATAAAATAAATTAAAATAAAAACAAAAAGAAAAGAAACTAAAAAGCAACCTTGCAATTACATAGTGTAATTACCACCAATTCTCACCTCCCGTTGAGAATTGGAGAATGTAATTATATCCAATTCTATGCTGACCAAGTAATTACTAAACCAAACAAATATGCCAAACTGTGTAATTATACCTAATTATATCCAAATCTATTTCTAATGTGGCTTTCTAAACAAGCTCTAGAAGATCACTATTTACTAAAACTAATTAAAATCAGCAGCATAAACTAATAGATTGTGCTCGTTAATTTTGAACAACATCGTGTTCACACGTCAGTCGCAGTTTTAGTTGCCAAACAATACATACATACCTACTCGGGTTACGTTATATATATATATATATTACTTACTTCAGTGGGTTGAAATAAATGTTAGAAAAGCAATGGTATGAAATAATCTGGCTTCGATAGTGTAATTATTGTCCTTAAGGAATTTAAGCTTCTTACTTTGTTGTTGCAGGGATAATAGCAAAATTCCTCTAGTATTTTACAAAGTCTCTGATATTCGAGTTTCAGCAATTAACTCGAATTTCCGACAAGAACAGAATATTTGTGAGTTGTAAAAAATAAATAGAAGAGAAAAAGATGAAAATTTTCAGAATTCTTTCGTTTTGGAGATTATCTGAGTATTTATAAGAATAATTAAACCAAATAGCCCTCCACTCAGTCACTTAAATTCAAATAGCTGGTGAGCTATGATATATACATAATATATGTATATATGTGCATAATTATATATAATCAATGTATAGTCTATGTATATATAGCTAAAAACGTAAATAGCAAATATGACCGGCTATTTGTGTAAAGATCATTAATAATAACTCTAGGAGTCTGTTGGAATTTGATGATGTCCATCTCATTTGAAGAAGTATTAGGCATGTGCCTAATAAAAGTTTCTTTGGTTTGGTAGCCAACATTGTTGACTTGTTTTGGCTAGGTAGCCAACTTTGTTGAATTAGTTTTGGTTGGTAGCCAACCTTGTTGAATTTCTTTGGGTTGGTAGCCAACTTTGTTGAATTGTGAAAAGTGTGTGTAAATTGTCAAATATTGTAGGC